>CM020189.1:13974139-13989558 GCA_009805545.1 Oryza longistaminata
GCCTGACGCTGCTCCACTCGCATGCCACCCGCGACCTTGTGCGTCACCGCCCGCGACCTTGCCGCGTGGCCGCCCGCGCGTCGCCAGTGACCCCACGCTCTGCCTCCCGTGCTGCCGCCCCTGTGACCCTGCGCGCCTCCACCCGGGCTATCGCCGCTCACACGCCGCCGCCAACCCTTGCGCCACCGCCACCGCGACTTGCTGCCCATGCGCGCCTAGGTCGGGAGGAAGATGGGGGAAGAGAGAGAACGAGAGGAGAGGGGTGTGAGGGTAGTCAGTGGCATTTTTGTGTAAATACATTGGAAAATTAAAAGGGTGGTGGGTCTTTTTGGGTGGAGTGGAGTTGTGGAGCAGCAAAAACCCAGCTCCATCCCTTAGTACAAATTTGTGGAGCAACTCTGCTAGCTCCGCTCCGAAAAATGAAGAATCTGTATCATTTGGCATAGTTCCAGCTCTACGTAAGTTGAGTTGGAGCTAGAGCTGTACCAAAGGGGCCTTAGAGTAATGTAAAATTCAGGGGGAGAATTTCAGCTTGCCAAGTCTATTTATATTCAAGTCTATTTTCGCAGGCGGACATAAATTTCACCTCAATTTATATTTTGTTTAGCCGGTCATTTGGCTCTAATGGGTCATGGTCCGCCTGCGAAAAATAAGACCCCCACGTCGGGAAAATTGCTTTTTTCTAGTAGGTTTTTATATAAATAATATACTACACATTAATACTTGCGTCCAACTCTCATATAACAATATTTTAGCCCGTGTTATTAGCTATGCTACAAATTTGGTAGCCTGTTTTTTTTTTCCTTCATCTCTTTTAACATTGTGCTAATAATACTACTCCCTATCCAAAGAATTAAGCAACCAACCACCCTGTTTGCAATGTATCATAATATAAAGTGTGTATGCATGTACTCTTATTTCTTTAAATTTAGTTTGTTTTTAAATTCTCTACTTCCATCATTGCTCCCCATCACAGTTGCCCTTACATGTATGGATGTAATCTAAATGAGGAGATGATTTAATTATTTCTTAGTCCTTGTATTAGGAGTGGTTGTGTCTTATATTTTTGAAATTGATTGGGAGTAGTTTATAGCAAGTTAATAGTATAGGCCAAACTACTAGCTCAAAATCATTTATAGCTAATCTAATAGTCTATTCATACAATGATTTAACTAATAAACATTATACTTACACCATTAATCCTGAACCTACCCTCATACATACACAATGTTGTGGAATCTGTTGCTCTTCTCTCTCCTCTGTTATCTACTTACACATGTGATTATGGGCCTGTTATAGATCAAATTTGATGCGGGCAAATTTTTTTTTGGCAAAAGTTTGGGTGGCAAAAAAATTTTTGGTATTGGAATTTTACAAGTGGTATTTAGAGCCATGGTAAAGTTTTACCTAATATTACCATTAAAAACTGTGAATGTTACCCATATTAATTGCACCTTTTAATTGGAGTAAAATTTTCTTTTATACCCTTTTGAAAACTCACTCAATCCCTGTATTACCCCTGAAAATTTACCCCAATCCCTTCTATACCTTGAAATTTTAACTTAATTTCCTTCCATTGCCCTGCCTAACATTTTCCTTCAATCACTGTTAAGTTGGTGGCAAATGTCTTTAATGCCCTCTCGATGATTTAGGTTTGAATATAAGCTTGGAAACGATTGAAAATTTGTTTTGGGTTGCACCAATATGGGCATTAGGTAGAAAATGAGACTAGGATAATTAGTTGCGGGAAAATTTTGACAAAAATTAAGAAATTAAAAAAGAATAAATTAAAATTTTTATTCAAAATTAATAGGACAATATTTTTTTTTATCGGGAGCCATCATAAAAAATATGGTGAGCACTCCGCAACCCTATCTTTATATGAATGCTCCTTCATGTTATTGACTTTTTAAAAATTAGAATAAATACATATATTTTATCTTCATTATCTAAAAAGTAATTTTGTTATAATTATGTTCCACACATTCATACTCAGTAACTATAATAGGTCTAATGCAACAAACTTTTACTTTTCTAACAATGGTAATTCATAAATTTGTTATGTTCATCCAAAAGGGTAAAAATGGTCAATTTTTAGGAAATTAGCATTGGTCAACTAACGGTCAAAACTGACGGAGGGGTAATGGAAATGATCCAAAATCAAATTTGGGGGTATACAAGGAAATAAGCAAAATTCAAGGTTATAGAAAGGGAAATTAGCTAAAATTTTAGGGGTACCACATAGGATTTTCTCTATTAATTACTGCTGGCCTCTCTCATGCACTCTAGCAACTCTCATGCACGCGGGTCCCAAACACTTTTTAGCCAATTTGCTGGCTTAGACTGCCGAAAATAACAAATGTCAACTTGCCCCTATTTGTTGCTACTAGTGTTTAGATCCATTTTGCCAAAAAGTGGTCCAAAAATGGGCAAAAATCTAAACAGCCATATATATAGTTGGATTTATCTACTTTCAGCTTATAGTCTGATTTAATCTGATATAGGTCCATCTACCAACCCAGAAACTATCAAGAGTATTTTCCAACTTGTGATAGTCATATAAAACATCATGATAGAAACTATTGTCAATGTTTGAGATCACGACCTACAGTATTTGCATAGTATGGAGATCGTTGGTAAACAGATATTATGCTAGATTGAAGTAAACAGAGATTCGAGACAAAGATTTTTATTACAAGTTCAGGCCCCTTCACAGAAGATAACAACCCTACTCCTGTTTGGCCGAAGGTCGGTGTTATGTTCTTATTTCATCATAATCACACGGAGTATAATATTTTTTGGATAACCTATCTAGCCGTTTTGCGGAGGAGTGATCCTCTCTAGCGGGAGGATGTGGAGACCCCCACTTGTGAGTTCAAAGCCAGGGGATCAAACGCGGTGATCAGGAAAGCAAGCTTGCCTAGGCAAGATGGATCGCCCGGTAGCTGCAAGGTGGATGGTGAGAAAACGGAGACAAGAGGGATATTCCTGTTCGGCCCGGCTTGCGGAGAGCGGTAATACCCTACTCCTGTGCGTGGTTTTGATCTTCAAATGATTACAGGGGACACTCGGATCCTAGGAGAACCAACTAGGCTAAGGGCTTAGGTGCTCTTCCTAGAAACTCGATCTGCAAGAGTTCATTCCCCTTTCGCTCGTAGGGGCAAAGGCCCTCCTTTTTTATTTTTTTTTAACTCTTAAAGGGGATACCACATTGTGCTGCGAGTGGCGCCTACATAGGAGAAGGAAAAAATCTCTCCTTCCCCACCTCCTCACTATCTCCTACCTCCGCTCTTCTAATTACCATTTTAGAGTATATTCCCATGGGTAGTTATACTATAAATTAAGGATTTTTTTTTCTGAATTTTAGATATAGATTGTACCAAGGTTTTTTTTTAGCATATTTTTACAAAAACCAGTCATTGTTTTTAGTAAGAAAACGTTCTTATAAAAGTTGTTTTAAAATACTACCTCCGTTTCAGGTTATAAGATTTTCTAGCATTGCACATATTCATAAAGATGTTAATGAATCTAGGCATATAATAATTTATAACCTGAAACGGAGGAAGTATCAAATAGATTTATTTTTCTAATTTATAATAATTAAAACTCAACAAATTATGCGTTAATGGTTTTCTCATTTTACGTGATCTTACTTAATAATCTCGCGAACTGGGCTTATTGAAACGGATTATTTTCTCCATGCTTCAAAAAAAATATGTTTTTTCTTTAGAACTTTTTACTTATTTCTTAAAATATTTAACTTTTCATATAATAAAGTAGATAATCTCTTGATAATCTAAATAAAACGGCTCCGAGTAATTTTACATGTAGTTAGATTTCCAGACACTATACCTCAAAGATACGAGTATGACTCTTAACTTTTGGTTTCATGGATACAATTGGATTTGATGTTATAAATAATTCATAAAATTGTATTTTCTATACGATAGATTTTTAAAGTTTACTTAGATCTTGTATACAATTGTGTAAATCATTTTTTTGCCTTTAAAATTTGATAATTTCTAGATCCTCAAGAGCGAACAATGATACTCATTTTCGATCACAGATCCAACAAAATGCTACGATGGCTCTTTCATTTGTTGTCCTTCTCGTAGGTTAGTAGCTAAGGCATGTCTAACGTGAGATATCATGTCCTACTCTTTTCTCCTCTTTAATTAACTCTATGCAAATCAATAGAAACCTATCCTACATCTATATGGCAGCAAAATAAGTAAATAACTACACATAAACACTATCACTATCCGTGTGATATCGAAGCAAAGTGGATCCCACTTTTCTCCACCATACTGTACACGGCGTAACTTTCGTAAGAACTTTCTGCACATGAATTTTCTTATAAAACTATTTTCAAAAACAATTAATAATGTGATTTCATTTGGCCACCGCCATCGACACGGATCAAGGCGGCTCCCTCCTCTTCTTGTTCGACCACTGTTGTCAGTGCAGATCTGGGTGACTCCCTCCTCGTCCGCCGCCCATGTCGGCGATGGCATCTTCCCTCCAAGTTCCTCTATTCCGATCTCTCCAAATTTTCATCCTTTCTTCTAGCTTGTTGGACCACACGAATTGGTTTCTCTCTTCTAGAGCCACCGCTCAATCACCACTTCCTCTACAAGCTCTTCTGACACACTGTGAAACCACTCCTCCCCTTCACGATGGCATCCAAACCTACGTGGAGTCTGAGACCACACGTTTGACATGGCCTAACAAGTCGTTCTCGTCGACAGGAAAACGCGCATGGATGTATCAATGCATCATGCACGATCACTCAATTTAAACCTTGTGATCCAAAAAGGAGAAAAAAGATCGTGTCATGTTGACTTGAAGCACACCCAAGTACTGTACTAGCCGATATTGAAACTACAAGTTGGTGTTCTATCTGAATTGCCACAGAAGGGAACAGAAATACAGAATCACTGAAGAAGATAGAAATACAGAATCACTGAATAGAATTATACCGTAGATTGGTTCATGTCAACCAATCTAGTACACATCTCAGTCAACATAACTCTGTAAGAATAAGATTCTCTAAAGATTCTTCAGGGCAGGCAGTAGTGTTACGTTTTCTGAATGGTTGCCTGCCCTGCCCGGAAGAACATCAACACAGACAGGTTGATGTTTTTCCATGGAACACAAGATTAAGACAATTTGAAGGCGCCAATCGTAATGTTTTGACCTTGGAGGGCATGCACTAGGTGAATATTCATATTGTTGTTCCCTCAAAAAAAAATATTTATATTTTTGCAGACTTTCCAGGCCTTCCATCCACCAATCGGCGATGTTCCCTGTGTTCTCTGCCGTTGAATAACGCAACTCGTCTGCCTCGTCGTCATCCAGCCATCCACGTTCTAGAACAAAACGCTACTAGAAGCCAAAGTCGTCGGCATATCTCGCCGGATTGGAATGGAAAGAACGAAACGAATCGAACACAAGAAGAAGAAGAAGAAGAAGAAGAAGAGGCAGGGCATATTTTCCTTCAAACCTCGCGTCAAAACACGCTTCTACAATGCTCCAATACATATTCACAGTAGTACATGATTGATTGGGTTAATTCTGGATTCCTATTACGCTACCTAACCTATTCTCAAGATTGCATCTTACATTCATACACAAGGGATCGATGCGAGGAGGAAGAAGAGTTGAGGATTTTTTTTTTTTTTACATAGGTAGGCATGGGTGATCACCGTAACTAAAAAACTGTAAGGTGAGCGCGGCCATGGCCGTCAAGAGACAGAGAATCATGTCATGTGCTACCAGCACTGGTCGGTCTCCCAGGTGCGGCGTGGCCGGCGGCCGTACCAGCGCGGCGCGGCGGCGGGAGCCGTCGTGTTGGCCATCGTCCGGTGGTAAGTAGAGATAGAAATAAGAAAGAAGGAGCATTTACATTTTGAAATTGCAAATTTTAATTAATGCAAAGCAAGATAACGTTAACGAAAATGTGTTTCTAATTGGAACCAAACAAAGCAAGCAAAATTGAAAAATATGGGAACTTGAACAATTTAAGCAAATCATCCCTCACAATTGGATTAAACCGCTAAATTAACATATACGGCAAAAGGCAAACTCAGAAATAATAGCGAATGATGATGGTGTCATTTCGGTGTCAATTAATGTGTTATAAACATTATGCAAATGGTGGAACTGAACTAATTCAATGGAAACTTGTTCTACTTCCAAGGTTTCATTCATAAGAAGAATGAACGCACAAGGGTATGTTTCTGGGCGATAAGTTTTTGCCAGCGTGTAAGGGGACATTAAGAACAAGATTATGTGAGAAAACGATAGGCTACCAATAAAAGATTTCAATAATCAGGAGAACATTTTTTTTAAAGTCAAAGCCTTTTTGCGAGAAAAAACGGATTTTTTTTATTTTTAATTTTATTTATTAAATATTTAAAGAAATTTTACAAAAGCTAGTCGCCCCATTGCCTCCTGTCCCCAGAGAGGCAATTTTGGCCAACGGCCGTTGTCCCACGCCTAACGCCGCAGCCACTAAGGTGGGCCTAGAATTTTTTTGTAGGCGCCCCGTTTGGTTTTCGCCTCCTAGAGGCCGGTTTTTTGGTTCACGGGGGCTACTGTAAAAAGACGGGGGAGGACCGGCCCTGGCATGGTAGGTGGCCCCCTGCCGCCCTAGCCGGGCTATTTTCTACTGTGCGGGTTGACCACTTGTTAAAGGACAGTAGGGGTGGCAAGTTTTTGAGACGGCCCCGCTGCCTGGCCCTCCCGAGGGTGTGCTTTTCACTGTGGCGACGGTGGGGGGTGGGGGTGGGGGGGGAAGGAGGGGGCTGCAAAATTGATAGGCCACACTCTCGCCTCGCCGCCTTTACAGGCACCCCGCACAGTGAAAAAACGTCGTCGAGGAGGGCGGCCTGTAAAAATGTCAGGCCGCACACATTTAAAAATCACAGCTCCTAGAGGGCGGTAAGGGATGCCGCCTATAAAATACCCTTCCCTTGGTGGCCGGCCGTTAGGCGAGGGCAACGTCCTCTGCACGTCGACAAAATCGCCAGTTTTAAAAATCGCACTCCAAAGAGCGAGGGGCGGGATTAGTTTTGTAAAAAATTATTTCTGTAAATATTTTAATAAAGAAATTAAAATAAAAAAAAATTGAAAAGGACGGAGGCAGAACAGTCCTAATGACCGTTAGAGCGCAACAATTCCCTAAGACTTCACATGCAGGCCGATGCAGGCTTTGTAGCGCTTGAAACATTGGACCGCTACAACGAGAGACCGTGAACGCCGTTTTGCAATAAGCCGCATATTCATGAAGAAATGGGCCTGCTTTCGTTTTACACGGCAGGGCCAGCAGGCCGAGCCCCTCACCTTGAAGTTGCAGTCCCCAGGCCGCCAGACCTCATTCTGTCGTGCTGGGCTCCTGGCCCTATTCGTTTTTAAGAAAAAGTTTCATCTGAGGTCCCTAATCTTGTCACCGAGTTACAAAATCGTCCATGACTGAAAACCAAATTGATGCAGTCCCTCAACTTACAAAATATGGGTCACTCAAGGTCATTAGGCCGTATTGACCCTGTTTTTCTAACGGGCGAGGACTGATCAGCGTGGGAACGACCGCACATGTTCAATGACACAAACTCTCGTCCTACTCATATGTTTCTTCCTCCTTCCATTCTCATGTCAAGCCGGTGGAGGTGCCCGCAATCCGCGCATGGAGGGCCGACAGGCCCTGAGGGGTCTTCCACGGTGAGAACACTAGGGCAAAGTGGTTGAGAAAGCAGGAGCAGGACCCAAAGGAGGACGTCGAGGCCGCGGCGTTCACGCGCGGCAGTTAGCGAGGGTGCGCTTGCGCCATGGGCAGCTCTAGGAGGTGCCCACCCTAGTTGCAATGAGGCAGGCAGAGCAACTAGGAGCAGCGGTGGAGGGTGAGGCCACGCGGTGGTCGTGGTAGTAGCCTGTGGGGCGCGGGGCCCATCCTTGGCGCGGTTTGGGTCGATGGAATTCGGAACCGGCAGCAGGGTGGCCCTATCAGTGAACCCGCGAGCACCAACAGTGAGGAGATCGCGGCGGGCATCATCGGCGAGAGCTTATGGACCTAGAGCAGAGGGGGCGGAGATCTAGGAGGGAAAGAGAGTAGGCCCGGCGACACGACGAAGAGCCCCTCGTTGTCCGTGGTGCAGCCGATGCGGATGTGCCACCGCTTTCCATGTCGAGCTTCTTCCACTCTCTCTCCCCTCAACTCTCCCCACTGAACTAGACCACCGGCTGCCATCCAATCCCCAAGGCTACCGCAGCCAGACCACCTCCCGCCGCATCAGAGGTTGCCCGCAACCGCCAGAGCCTCGCCTCCTCCTCTATCCCTTCTCTTGCCGGACGCAAGAAAGCGAGGAAGTCAGGAAGATACCCCTGGAATAAAATCTAGTCAAAGAGAAATTGGAGGGGATAAATACTGTCAAGGAATCTCGTTTGTACTGGTTTGAAGTGGGGGATGCATTGTTTATGGTTTTTTCGGTTAAGGGATGATTTTGTAACTCGGCGATAAGACGAGAGACCTCGAGTGAAAATTTTCCTCGTTTTTACAAAGCTTTTTTTGTACTGGCATTTTGTCCATTTGCGCTCGATCTGCTACTGACTTGGTCACAAATTACACTCTGTAATGGAAACTTTCCTTTTAAGCTACGTCCAGAGCAATCTGCATGCTACAAGCCCTTGCGAGCTGTGTCTCTATACCGCAGTAATTTTCTCAGCTAAGCAGATTTTTGGAACCCATAATACATGAATGTGGTCCTGTGCTTCTGTAGGTGATTCTGTAGCATTGGACTCGTGTGCCAAGCCTTGACCACTTACCCAAAATGAAATCTATACAGTTCAGTTCCAACCTCGAAACAAAAACAAGCAACAAGCCAACTACACTAGCGAGGGCCAAGCTCTGCTTTAGGCCCTGCTACCTGGGAGCAGTTTGTGTCACAGTTTTGATGATAGCCCGAGCTTCCATCGGAGAAAATGCTGCTGGAATGTGACTATACTGGGGCCGGCGAGTGGTAGTAGCATCGCTATTAAGTAAACCATGACATCCGCCATTGTTGGAACGATCTATAGGGTTCCGCTTGGACACACAGGAGACGCAATGTTAACACATTTTAGCACCTCGCCTTCAGGATAGTTTCCTTCCCAAGGAGTGATCTATGATCTCCTTAATGTTTCCCTCGCCGCAGTGCCTCCATACCTAGTATTTAGATACTAAATATCTTCAGTAATCAGTATGCATGGTTATAGTTAGATCGTACTTAAAAGTGGCGAGTGGCAATTAATGGTGCTTAGTCTTGGTGAAATTAGGCAAAAATATGGTACTCGCTGCTTTAATTAATCAAAATAATGTTGATACTTTTGACATAATGTTGATTAGTGCTATTTCATTGGATGGATAAATATCCCATTTGTTCTGTTTGTGACATGTTTTATCATTAAAAAAGCTTTAACGTTAACCTAGACCCCTGTTTAAATGGGACAACTTTAAGTCCTATCAGCATGTCGATGTTTTGGATACTAATTATAAATATTAAATGTAGACTATTAAATAAACCCATCTATAATCTTTAGACTAATTCGCGAGACGAATCTATTGAGCCTAAATTAATCCATGTTAGCCTATGTGATGCTAACGTAAACATTCTCTAATTATGGTTAATTAGCTTATAAAATTTGGTCTCGCAAATTGCTTTCATTTTAATGTAATAGTTTTTTTGTAGTTGTCTATATTAATACTGCTAATTAGTGTCTAATATAGAAGACTAAGTTAAGTCTCTAGATCCAAACACCATCTTAATACTTCAGCATTTTACACTAAGTTTTTGGATAAGACAAATCGGTCAAACGTATTCTAAATGTTAACGGCGTCATCTATTTAAGAAAATGAGGTAGTATATATTTACTATGCTTATTATATCTTCGTTTGGCTCAAAGAAATAGGGCCCGTTGTTCCTTCTCCGGCCCGTCACGATCTCTATGATGAGAATGCCAAAGCCTAAACACATCTGATTTCGTGGAGTAACTGCCCATGGTCACGTACTCAGGAGACATGTACCCACTGCGATCAACATCCAACAAGAATAATCACATGGTTAGAATGAGAATTTCATAGTTAATTATTTATTGCATATATATTTATGAACTAATTACAATGTCCCAACGATGCGGTTCGTAATCTCTCGAGTCTGGTCCTGTCCGAGAGCCTAGCAAGTCCAAAGTCCCCAATCTTTGGGTTTCATGTCTGCGTCCAGCAAGATGTTGCTCGCCTTCATGTCTCGGTGTACGATCTTTTCTGGGAGTCCTGATGGAGATATTGAAGGCCCGAGCAATGCCTTCCAATGATCCTAACTCGTGTAGTCCAATCTAGCTGTTCCTTTTCTCTTCATCTATTAGCATGAATCATGTTCATTGCAGAAACATGAAAAGATGGTACATATCTAAATTCAGGGGTGATATCAGTAGTACCAAAAAGAAAGGTGTGAGACTTTTGTTGGGCATGTACTCGTAGACGAGCATCCTCTCTCCCCTCTCTAGGCAAACCCCACAAGCTGCACAAGATTCTTGTGATGAAGTTTGCGCACCAAAACTAGCTCGTTTTTCACCTCTTCCAACCCTTGGTTTGAACCCTTCGCTAGCCTCTTCACTGCTACGTCTTGTCCGAAAAGAAGCCCCTGAAAAATTTGGTTTAATACCTTCTTACATGGAGATATGGATAGAAAAACTGAATTTTGAATGGTTAAAGCTTGTGCTGTAACTAATTTACAATATTAGGCGATCTTGAATGATATTTGCCAAATAGTATTAATTAATTAAATTATCAAAGTAACAATTAAGGATCAGTACACTCATAGTAAAAAGTTATCATTTCATATTTTTACCATGCTTAATTCGCCCGTGAAATAAAAAATTATTTCCTCAAAAGACACATAAAGGTTATTTCCGTACCTTATAAACAGCACCGAATCCCCTTCGCCGAGTTCATGCTTTCATTGAAATTATCCGTCGCGCTACTTGCAGTGATGCCAGAGATAGCAGGGTTGACTTGCCACTTTCGAAGTCCTCAGCTGCATCAGCTGTCAAATTTTCATGAATTTGATAAACTGTTAATGAATACGGATGATTAACAATGTATAAGTGGAATTTGATAAGAATTTTATGCCAATGATGAGAAGGATCACTCACGTCCCGGTGAATGCTCTGCTTTCCCTCGTCTTCTCTTCTTGCGTATATTCCACAAGAGGATGGAAACTGCAGCTACGATTGCAACTGCCACTATCGGCAAACGATTTCCAGAATTTTGTTTGCTGAATTAATTCTTGACTGCATTTTGGAGGGAAAAATAATCAGTTTCAAGTATTCAAAACAGAGCACCTGTTTTCTTGTCTGAGCCAGCTGATTATTGAGCTACCAGCTGCTCAACGAACAAATATGACTTTCTCTTCGCAGTGGCGGATCCTTCATGGGGTCTATGGGTCTCGAGCCCTCCATTACCCGTGTCGTAACCATGGGAGCCCCCATGAAGACCCCACTAAAATTTTTTATCATACATTAATTAGAAGATGGATTTATAATTTTTGTATAGTTTGTTCAGACCTCATATTAATTCTTTCGGATCCGTCCCTGTCTCTTCGTGTGCCCAATTTATGATTTTCTAAGACTCAATGAAAACAATGAGCTATGAAGATAGTCATCGTTAATTGACATACTACTAATATATATACGTGACATGATGTAATTACAGCATTTGCCATGCTAAACTATGGGTCTTGACTGTCTGCGCGGTGATTATCTTACATAACACCAAGAATGTGACGAGTAAAAAAGTCAGACTTGTCAGCTTCAAAGTAATTCCGGTATAACATAAACAATGCAGAAATCCATGAACCATAAAAAAGTATAATGACTTATATTTTCTTATTTGCAGTAAATTTGAAACCCAGCAAATTTTCAAAATATCATGTTTAAAATTAACGATATCTTATATTTAAAAATGGAGGGAGTATATGTTATCGAAATGACGCGGTATTGTCACCTCCCGTAGTGCCCGGCGCAGCATCCGGCGACGCCGCCGCCGCCGCCGCGAGAGGGCGTCGGCCCACAGCTTCAGCATCGGGCTTCCGGTGTAGAACTTGTCCTGGGATACCTCCGACCTCAAGCTGCACCTCGTGCCGACGATCCCTCGCCCCACCGTGGTCCGCGGGAACGTCTTCCACCACCTGGCGACGAGGTCCTCGAGGCAGCTCCGGCACAGCGCCGCGACAGGTCCGGCGTGCACTGCGCCGCCGAGTAGATGTTCGGGAACCCCGGTCGGCGCCCACCCGCTGCCCCGTGGCGAACAGCCTCGTGGTGTTCCAGCTACCGCGTACATCAGGGTGGCGCTGAGGAGTTCCGTGACGGCGCGGTCGTAGCCGGCGACGTCGGCGGTGGTGACGTTGTCGCTGTTCATGAGCGGCGCCTGGCCGGAGTTGTTGGCGGAGGCGAGGAAGTCGCCGGCCGCCGAGAAGCGGGTGTAGCACTGGTTGTAGACGAGGATGGCGTCCCTGGTGCGGTTGTGCACGCCTGGGCGACGTCCTGGCCGGCCTGGTGCCGCAGTCGTAGCGTCGGAGGAGCTCACGTCGCCGCGGAGAGGATGAGGCCGTAGACGGCGTCCGGGCGGCGCCGAGCGCGCCGGCGGCGAAGAGGGTGGGCACGTGAGGCGTTCTGCTGGAGGGCGGCGATGAGGCTCTGGAGGTTGTGTCGTAGGTGCTGTTCGCCGTGTAACGTGCCGCCGCCGCCGCCTCCGCGGCGGCCGCAGAGCTGCCACGGCTGGCCGGCGGCGAGCGGGAGCGCGGCGGCCGCGAAGAGGAGAAGGCGACGTGGAGCGCCGCCGCATGGCGCCCGTGGACGCAGCTGTCACAGTCAGCAGGATGCACAGTGGGATGGAAGCTAGCAAGAGGATAGAATTTCGCGCGGCATTGAAATGTTTTTTTCTCGTGCACGTACGTACGATGGTGTTGGCAAGTTGCCTGGCGTGCCCACAGAGACTGAGGTCACCACACAACGTTAGGCAGATGTTTTAATGAGAAACACCCAGAGTCTTCCAGCTAGCTTCCAAAGCTGGTGAGGCAGACTACCTCAATACGAAGCCACTCTTCTACTAATTTGATATTAGGTCATTTTCTATTATTTGTGTATTTTAGACGGATGCTTACGTCGTAAAGTACGTTCATTCAGGGGGACGTTTCATCGATCATTCGTTGTCAAAAATAAAGGTGAGCGGAAAACACCACGCAGCAGCTGTTTCAACATGCAAGTACTTAGTAGTAGTTAGCACGCACTTAATCGATTGGAACACTTGACCCATTCTTAACTTCGAATAAATCGAATGGTTGGGTGTGGAGGCGTGCACCTGGCGCCCCGTGGAAAAAACCAGCCGCGGTAGCTGCAACAACTTGCATGGATGGTCAGATGGATATCCATTACTCCTACGCTAAAAGTTTCTTATGAGAACTAATTATTGAAGTCAAAAGGGAAAAAGAAAGTGACATTCTACTGGTTTTCCTCGTATCTCCATGTTATTAATTTACTTACTATTCTTGATACAAACTGACCATAGATACAATTTCAACGGAAAACAAAACAAGCAGCAACGAGCAATGCCAACTATGTTTTAGCCCCCTGCTATCTAGGAGACAATTGTGTAACGGTTTGAGAGTAACCAGAGTTCCCCTCGATGGAAATTGTTGGGCTATGAGTTGCAAAAGCCGGCAGAGTGCTGGTAGCATTGCTATAAGCAAAACCATGACATCTGCCATTGTAGGCCGATCTACAGGGTTTTGCTGCACGCACAGGAGACCGATGTTTACACATTTCAGCAGTTCAGCTTCAGGTAGTTTCTTCCCAAGGAGTGGTCAATCATCTCTACAATATTTCCCTCTTCCCAGTGCCTCCGTACCTAGAATCAGTTACATATTGTGAGTTATATGTTAATGTTGCAGATCATATTTGCATGGTTATCTTCAAATGCAAATATTAAAATGTAAGCGGTATCAATATATTTGTCTATGAGTTAGCAGGATACTCACTATGCTTATTAAATCTTCGTTCTGTTCTAAGAAATGGGGGCCGCTGTTTCTCCGGCCCGTCACGATCTCTATGACGAGAATGCCAAAGCTAAACACGTCTGACTTTGTAGAGTACTGCCCACGGATCACGTATTCAGGAGACATGTACCCACTGCATGCAACAACAAGAAAAAAATACATATATGTTAGTTTGTTAGCTACATATAAGCACAAACAGAATAAAGTGTTTGACTTCATTATAATGTTCCAACGATGCGATTGGTGACATCTCTTAGTCTGATCCTGTCCAAAGAGCCTTGCGAGGCGAAGTCGCCGATCTTTGGGTTCATGTCTGCATCTAGCAAGACGTTGCTCGCCTTCATGTCACGATGGACGATCTTCTTCTGTGAGTCCTGGTGAAGATATTGTAGTCCTCTAGCAATGCTCTCTATGATCTTGAATCGTGTTCCCAATCAAGTTGTCTGCTTTGCTCCGAGTCTAATTGGCACGCGATGAAGAGATTATTATAATTATTGCATGTTAGCAAATGAAAGGGGTATATATGTAGATAAAAAGGTGATTATAATTTACCAAAAGAAATATGTCAAGGCTTTTTCGGCATATACTCGTGACAAGCAACCTCTCTCCCTCCTCTAGGCAAAAACCCCACACGACGAACAAGATTCTTGTGATGCAGTTTGGCCACTAGAACTAGCTCGTTCTTAAGCTCTTCTAGCCCTTGGTTTGAACCCTTTGCCAACCTCTTCACGGCTACTTCTTGTCCAAAAGAAGTCCCTGAATAATTGTTAGTTTATTAGCTAATTAGGAAACCCATAAAGGGTGGCGGGCTGGGCGGCCGCTCGGCGTGTCCACGTCAGCGATTTGTACAGTATACAGTACCCTGGTGTATTTTTTCGAAAAAGCCCTCCGTTTTTCTATAATTACGTACAGGCCTCTCGCGAACAAATTTAGGGAGGAGAAATGCGCGACAGGGATGCCTATGTAAAATGAAAAAACATATGGGCTTTTTCACAAAATGCCGCCCACTACCAAAGTCCCCAAACCCTATCTGTTGCCGCCCGCGCCCTCCCCCTCTCCTCTCCGGCGCCGCCACCTCCGCCACCCCTCGCGCCGTCCCCGTTGCCGACTGCGTCGCCTCGCCTCCGCTCGTCGCTCCCTCGCTCCTCGCTCCCGCTCCGTCGCGTCCACCCCGCCGCCGCGCCGCCGCAAGCGCCGCCTCCGCCTTCGCCTCGCGTCGCCGTCACTGCAAACCCAAAACCCCCACCCGAACCCTAGCCGCCACCGCCACCTCCCTTCCTCCCTCTCGTCCCACCCTCTCCCTCTTCCTCTCGCGTCGCAACCGCCCCACAGCCG
>CM020189.1:13989583-14025022 GCA_009805545.1 Oryza longistaminata
TCGTCCCCGCCTCCCCCCCGCGCCGCTGCTGTCATCGTCTCCGTCTCCGTCTCCGTCTCCGCCTCGCGTCGCGCCGCCACCTCCGCCTCCGCCTCGCGTCGCGCCGTCGCCTCTGACTCCGCCTCGCGTCGCCGTCACTGCCGACCGCCGCGGATAGGGGGCTCGGCCTCCACCACGTCCGCGGGCACTCCTCCTGCTTCTTCCCCTCCAGATGCGGCATAGGAGCTGAAGCGGCGGAGGCTGCGAGAGAAGCAGCGGACGGCGGCGGCGAGGAGTGCCATGGCGGTCGGGCTCGCCTGCTCCGGCCAAGGCGCTTCTGGAAATCACCTCCTGCCATGATATTAGTAAGTTAACAATATATTTATGGTGTTTTTACTACGGGTGGTACTGTTGTACAACCTTCCAAGCAAATCGAAATGCAGAGATTGTCATATGCAGGACTAATGCAAGTATGCACATTGAAAATTTTTTAAGGGCCTAATGGAAGTATGCATATTTAATTTTGTTTTGAAGGGCAGTGAGCTTGTCTGATGTCGTCGTCTTCTCACTGAAATTTTTCCATGGCAGATTGGCAGATGGAAAATTTACGCATCTGCAATTTCTGCATACACTGTAAATGTAATTCACGGGCTTCTGATGAAGCCTGCATTCCATTTCTTCCAGCTTGACATATGCAGGACTGCGTGGTTCAGAGATTTTGCATTGCACAGAGCCCGGACAGGCTGCATGTCACGTCTATAGGTAAAAAGCATGTTTTCTTCCCTTCGTTCATAGTCAGATTTGAGTGAAAAAGGGTGTCCTTTTGATGGTCCGCACATAGAAAACTTTGCTTGCAATGTACGAGCTCAAAGCACCTTCTCTCCATTGTTGAGAGGTAGGGAGCAAGGGGGCTTGTTCAATTCGATTTCCCGGGAGGGAGATGGGGAGCTTAGCAGATGAGTGTGTGTGTGTGTGGCACTGCGATGAAGCTGGTGCCTAGCTATGATTGAGTGACCCATGGCTTGGGTTATTGTTTCAGGGAGCGGCAAGGTGGGTTTTCCGGCGTTGGACGTGGCGCTCGTGTTTCTTCAGGAGAAGCCAATGTCCATGTTCCTGCCCTCCGGTAAGACCTCTCTCTAGCTCGCTGCTCTTTCCCGTAGGAATTAGGAGTGATGACCTAATATAATTGAGTGAATTGTCTTGACCAAAATTGTGCTCCTCACATTTTTTTTGTTGGGTTATGTTGGGGATCTGGAGGATGGGATCATGTTTTGGAATTTTGATTTACTCTGTATACCATATTGTTTACCTGATTTAGAATACGGTATGCTCAATGCCAATTTTTCTCTGCCTTCCTATGTTCCTGAGAGTATGTTTGAATAAATGTATGATCGTATTTCTCAAGAGTTATCTTGGGAGCTTGAAAGATGACCAGGTTCACAAGTTAATGATTTATAGAGAGATTCATGTGATTTACCTAGCTATTGTTCATATAACAGCAGCTAGCCGAGCTGCATATGCAGATCCAAGGCTCCAAGAGCTAAACATACAACTGTCTTTTTTTCTCACTTTTCAGCATTTCCTTTTCCTTGTATGCCCATGTTTTACTTTTGTTTGATTACTTCAGTTGCCATGTAAAATTGCAGTGGATTTCCAGTGTGGTTGAAGTATGTGCCAGGCATCAGCTTCAGGACAGACAATGAACCGTTCAAGGTGTGTGGAAGTATTTAGCATATCTGGATCTTATTAGAGGTGTAAATCTTGCTCATGTTTGTGTCTGACTTGAGTTTTGCTTTGCACAATGCAGTGCAGGGGTTCACCGAGAAAATTCTTGACATGATGAAGAGTGAAAAACTCTTTGCTTCACAAGGTGGTCCTATTATCCTCTCTCAGGCAAGTGTAAAATTTTGCGCCCCATATCAAGAATATGGATGCAACCACATTGTGTAGCATTCTTCTACTTTATGCTTACCTTTGTCTCGGGTACACGTGGGAGTAGCATTGGGTTAGTACTTAATAGTAGTGAGTAGTGATACTCTGCTTAGATTAAGATGCAACACTTATGTGTTGCTAGCACGATTCATCTTAGCCTGCACATTTTCCTGGGTTGCTCATGGTGCGGTGGGTGTTATTGTTTGGACACAGATTTCATCATTTGCTAAAAGCAGCTGATAATACAATTGTGAGGTATTATACATTGCATTATTTGCTAATTTGTTCTATCGAATTCAATTGATTCATTTGGTACATGTTTATATAGCAATAGTGATTGTCGCATTATGTATGGATTGTCTTACAGTGCGATGCGAAAGAAAATAATTTTAATAGGTGAGTATAAATAACATGGTGAAGGCTTATAGCGACTAGCGAGCAAATTATGTAAAACTATATTGTATGGGTTTCCTATAAAAATTTCAGAGCAACTACAATTCACCCTTTAGTGTTCAGATTTGAGTATTTGCTACAAATTTCAGAGCAACTAGAATTCAACTACTTATGTTACAGCTGCTCGCGAGTGCCAAGACGGTGCCTTCGCTTCCCTCATCACTGCCAAGTTCACCCCCAGGCTGCTCCACTGCCTCGCCTTACGCCTTACGGCTGAGCAGATCGTGTGGCCCGATAAAGAGATAAGTACCGTCCGTTTCCTTGATCTGCTTCAGCTGCCAACACCATCAACCCGTTCTAACTTCCACAGGTATCATCTTCCTTTTCTCCAATCCTACATATTTTTAGGTTATTTTTAACAGAATTTACTTTTCTCTGGAGTTCGAGCAGGTGACTATGCATCCTGTGGTTTCTAAGGTCTGCAAAAAGCACGCTTCAGATACAGTTGGGAATATATACATGTTCTTTCTCATGACTTGCAGATTTTTATTCCTGCTTAGGAATTTCTTGTTTGATTGCTGTGAAGGGCAACCTAATCTGCTATGTTTTGCACGGTTTTTTAGTACGTTACAGTAACTTACATGCGAGCAAATGTAACCAACCAAACAGTACAACAGAGGATGTGTTATCTGTTCTACATGACAAAACTAACGATTTGCATGTGGGTTAGTAAATTTTTTTTGTCATTCTCAAGATAATTGTGTGGTTTTGGGAAGTAGTGTTGCGGTGCTAACTGAGGTTGATCTCCTTGGCAAGAATTTGATAGTACGGAATTTATTCTAACTGGAAAAAAATTGGTAGCAAACCAAATACCCAAATGATACTTTGCAAGGCAAAAATTGGATTCAATCCAAACAAACCTTATCCCTTATATTCTCATTTGCTACATTAAGTCACGTTTAGATACACTTTTCTCTTTTTTCATATTTGTATTGGGTACCTTCCATGTACTTATATTATTATCTTAACACTGATCTGTCATTATGCAGATTTGTTCATTTTTCTTTTCCCATTCCCATAGAACACCTCAAAAACTTTTGTTTCATTTTGTCAGGTTCCACTTTTAACATTTTATCTCTGAAAATTTGTGATGCAGAAGTTCCAAATTCTGTTGCGGTGCATCAAGCTATGGGCTAAGAGGCTAGGAATTCATTGCCATGTATGTGGTTTAATATGCTTTGATGGCTGTTATTCAGCTATATGACCTTCATATCTTCTTTCCACTCTAACCGTTGTATTTTCACCTCTGATGCTGTTTTTTCAGTTGCTCGGCTTCTTTGCTGGGATTCATTTAGCGATTCTTGCAGCTTATGTTTGTCAGAGATATCCATATGGCACCATATTAATGGTCTGTTCACCATATTCTTTGATATAAGCTTGCATGCTCAACCAACTAATTGCAGGCGTCCTGATGGGTCTTTCATGACATATAAACACTGGTTAAATGGTTCAACTATTTAGCACTTAGAAAATGTACCACTAAAGTTATGTTGTCAGCTTTCTTATTTGCATTCTAGCCACAACATAAAGCAGGAAGCTTCTACGATTCAAAAGGACCAAACAGAGAAGGAATGTCGTTCTCTGTACATAGTAAACACACTATACATGCAATGCAAAATAAACTTGAACCTTAAGCCCAGACAATAGCATAAAGGACCTAACAGTATTCGCATTGTTTGCTAAAGGAACTCCGTGGTTTAGCCATAGGTCTAGGACCTCTTTGCATGTGCTTCGGGACCGTTGCCATCGTACGATTTGTGCTAAAACAGCCATTTTTTCGCTGCGAGGTTATTTACATCACAGTGTCAGCAAGTACGTTCTTTTATTTCCTGATTACCTTCTTTAGTTTAAAGCCCTATAAATGCCATTGGAATTTATAGTTTGTAGTTTTTTCTGTGTATTGCGGATTTTATTTTTTTTATATAGTTCAGGTCAGATTACGGATTCTTGTATGAGGTGGTTCCAACGTTGCCGTCGTAATGGAATTTTAGCTGCAGCGCTGATTTTCTCGCTGCGAAATCATTTAGAAGACATGCAGAACAATTTCCCTCTTTTATTTTTTTTCCTCCGTGCTTTACTTCAAAGCCTTATGGATAATTTTTTAATGGACATAGATATTTAGGGTTCAAGGAGTTCATTTTAAGTCTCTGAAGTCTGATCCAGAATGAATCTGCTACTTTTATGATGTTCCTGATAATGTGGTTGTTGTGCAAGCTTTAGGATCCAAGAGGACTACAATGGGGGAAGTTGCTGTTGACCGCAGGCTGAGTCACCTCAGTGTCAAGGAGCACATCGGCGATTCTCCACACCCCAATGAGCTCGTCACTGTCTTTGTTAAGCTCTGCAAGTCAGTAAACTCTTCCGAAATGTGAGCAAGATGACCTCGTCGGTTAGTCAGTTCTATTCATTAAATGTTGTGCTATTTGTTTTCCACATGATCAGGGGTTTTATCCTTTGTTAACAAGGGTATCGTATTACTTACTTTGAACATACATATAAGATTTGTGCATGATGGAAAGAATCACATTATGATCCATTGTTGTTATTACCTGTTATTCGATGTTGTGTGGTAATTCCTACATGTTATGATTAAAACAATTTCAATTCTTGGTTTTTGCTCTACTACCATTTCAAGTTATCTTTTCTTCTACATTCAGGTTTGATTTGTTTGATGAAAAGAAAATTTCTGTTATTTAATTTGAAGAGTTTATCAGTGCAATAAGTGCATTTCATCGAAATGCTACTCTTGAAGACAAAGTTGATTGTAAGCGACCTTAAACTTGGACATAATCAAGAATGTCATCGGACGTTAAGTTATGTATCCACCATTAATTCAGATTATATGGTTCAAGGCAAAGTGGTTTCATTGAGCATGAAGAGGTATGCTCTATTGTTCTACTAATACATTAATTTGACTTTTAAACAAATATACTAAAGCATTGATTTTATTTGTGTGAATTGTATGATTGTGTCAATATTTTCATTACATATTTGTGGTACTTTAAGGCTTTGGCATAGTAGTGCCATATCATTTCTTGTATCCCCTGCTCTGAGGTAATTTGGAGTACTGAATATAGCGACAACATTTGTTTGCATGTTTTCCAATTGCTAAACTTGAAGATCACCATGCAGATTTCGAAATTACTTAAAATCGTCTTTAGTCAAATCATGGATTCAGTGGCATGTGTCATATTGTAGGAAGCAATGCTCTCTAGCCGTCATGCAAGGTGCTCAATACATGTGTGTTGGATGTTGAAACTAGATTCCATGCTTGACATCTCAATTTTCCTGCCACGCCACATGAATCAATCTCAATTTTCTTGTTATGATTAATTATCTAGACAATTTACCATGAAATGGCTGGATAATCAAGACACATTCATACAAATTCCTTAATGTTGTATCTTGATGTGCATTCTTTTTAATCTAGGCTTAGTTTTGTACAATTAAATTTATGATTTCTATGCCTCCAAGTTCCATTACAACCCTCTTCATATAATATTATACTTCTTTCTTGAGCAGGTGAAAGGAATTGTCAAAGCAGATGGGATTAGAGGCCTTGCAGAAAGAGAAGAATATGCTCCTCCAGTAGGCTTAGGCTTCATCTGTTTTTTCATCTGTCTCTTGCTAGCCATTAAACGATTTCATCACCTCACAATTCTCTTTTCGGTTTTGCCTCATATTTATTAGCACGTGCGGTAGTGGATATTTCAAGGATGCTAATTGTTGTAGTGGGTGTAAGCCATGTTATTTATGGCTCCCGAGGAATTGGTCTCTTGCCACAGTATCTAAAACGATGCTAAAGAAAGACCATGTGGTACTACTTGATCCTGAGATACCACGAGGGAAGGTGAAATACCGGCTGCTGGCTTCTTATGGTAATCACAAGCTAAACCTTACAGTAGAAATCACTTGACCGTGCTGAAATTGCATGAGTTATATGAATATTGATAGTAGGAGACTTGAAGCTTTACCTCAGGTTTGATTCCTTGATCTTCATTTTAGTCCATTGCTTGTTAGCTTTGTATTGTGATGAAAGTTTTGAGCATCATTTGTAAAATTTTGTATTTTAGAAAGTTGCCTTGGACAGGCACTTCTAGATATTGTTACCTTACTATCTCCAGGAGAAAAGAAAAATTGAATGAGTAGACCATGATTTGGCAAGAGTCCTTCAGACTACCTAACTATTTTCAAGCCGATTAATTCCAGAAATGGGTCACAGAGTGCATGTCGCACAATAAGAGCTAAGCTTTTAGCATTTCTGAACCCTGGCTGTGACACAGGGTAGCTAATGAAATACATCACATTAGTAAATATGCGAAGTGCAGTAGAATCTTTTTCATGTGGCCAGAAATTCTCGGTAGTAAAAATATTAATGTGCCTGGAGCATGAGCTTTCTTTTGCGGCCAAAATGTTTATATGCTATACTAAGCACCATTTATTGGTAGAAGTTTGGCTAATGGAACTCATATGCTGAAATATTCCAGGTTCTTCATTCTTCAGGAGGGAATAGATCTTGGTGTGCTCTCACTTGAGATGCTACCGAATTTTTATTTGGCCTTGAGATTCCCTGTTACTGATTCACAGATTTCAGGTAAGAAACTGTTCTATTATTTTTGTTTTCCTTTTTATATCTTACCAATTCTTAGGCTTGTGAACAGTCATGGTTGAAACATATTTATGCCTTCATTTGCAGGCATAATTTCTTTAGGTTTGTGTGAGATTGCTAAGGAGACCCCAAATTCTCCTGTCGTTTTTTTATTATGGCGCTCTTGTTTTTCTGCATTGACAAGGTTTTAGGAGGGAACCAACCCTTTCCTTGGAAATCCAATTGTAGGGATCTAAGTTTCTTTCTTCTTTTTTTTTTGCTAGATTTCAAAGAGTCAGATACATATTTCCTCACATAACTGTATATTCTCCTACGTAGATCTAGGCTGGGTCAGTCTTGGATATAATTACATGATCTGTTCTGTCACTTCTATGGTATACTCCTTGCTTTTCTCAAGTTCATTTTTTTCCAAGTTTAGCAAACCTTATGGCACAAAAAAAACTAAACTGCATTCGTGGCAGGTTTATATTAATAAAGATGAATATGTCTATACAAACCGCTTGGTGTTTACGATGAAAATCCCACATAAAGATGTCACATGTTTTATTATTACACCTAGCAAAGATTTAATTTTTCTAGGTTTAGCAAAGTTTGTCTAATTTTTAGTGCTAATACAATTACCTAATTAAATTCATAAAACTCTGTCATAATCATATAATGCATGGTCGTACTGAATGCTCGTAATATAATCATGTAGTGAATCTCTATTTGCTAGATTACTACGGTTATTTATATGCGTTCATTTGGTCGTTTATATTCATCTATCTATCTCAATGCTCTCTATTTGTTTCAAATATGTTGTGACAGTGCATGGATTCTTATTACTCAGGATGGTGTCTTTTTGGGAAGGAATATCAACACATCTTTTTGCTGCTTTAGCTATGATTTTTTTAGTTTAATTCAGCGCACAATAAGTTTTAGATACTTTCATTTGAACGCAAGGAAGTAAAGGTTGAATCTTGGTAAGTTATGTAAACAAACATCGGATCAAATGAAATATGATGTAATATACTACTACCTCCGTCCTAGAATAATTGTCATTCTAGGTTGTTTAACATGTGCTAAGGTGAGAAGAAAAGGACTATAATACCCTTAATAAAATATTATATAATTAGATGTGGAATGGTGGTTGGGGGTATGATGGGGAGAAATTTGAATTGGAAGTGGTTGATGTGATAAGTACTACTCCCTCCATTCCATAATATAAGTCATACATGCATGCATGCCATTAACTATGACATATTCTTCATTAAATTACTATTTTTTTAAATCCTTCATTGTCACATTCTCTAACTCTATTGGATGTATGCATTACATTTATTAGGATGATTCAAATTACAAGATGATAATAACTATTTCTTGATATTTGGGTTAAGGGTGGTTGTGTCTTATATTTTAGAATGGAGGGAGTACTTGTAAGTGACAACTATTTTGGGACAAATTTTGAATGCCAAAGAGAAGTATTGTGCTTCAAAACGATAGCTTCACAAGGACAGTTTGGCATTATTATTCTTTTGAGCAAACCATGGCTACCACTATAATTGTCATGAGACTCTTGGCTGTCTTGTCTTTTTGTTTGGTGCCTGTAGAGCAGCAGTCCCTTTTTTTAAGCTTATGCGAAGACATGGATGGGGGCATAATAGCTTAGTGTAACTGGATTCCTGGATGTCCCTCTGCTACAAGTATCCAATATATGGACGGTACATTGCATAGTAGCAGCACGTTTTATGGTAATTGCTTGATGCCGTACATGCTATCAGCCACAAAATGAAACAAACTATTCACAGGTGGCGCGCCAAGGCGCGCCCCAGCATCTAGTTTGCATAATCGTCTATGCCCCGACGGCCACACACGTTGTCCTAATTTGATATTGCCAGCGTCGTGTTTGATTCATATCCCGTAAATCGCCGTAACACGATTCTTGGAGGGGATCGCGTGATCCACAAATCGACTGTAACCAAGCAAAAAAATGTGGCGACGGTATTTTAAGCAAAACCGTTCGTGTATATACTGATAACCATACGGAAACCACCTTTATTATTTTCGTTTTCATATTTTTTTCGGAATCAAAATCGGAATCGAAAACCCGGATACGAAAACAGAATCGAATATTATCGAAACCGAAAACAGAGCGAAAACAAACCGGCGCGAATACGGTAACGAAAATTTATGGGAATAAAAAACCCCTCAAACTGATAAATCCAATTCTCAAGTCTCAACGGTCAACGATTTATCATAAAACATAATCATATAAGTTGATTATAAGTCCAATTGTTAAGTCTCAACAGTACATCACAAAACATAATCCATAGAATAAATTCTCTATGTTCTCTTAATGCTGTTGATAAATCCCAATACAGAAAAAAAATTTAATTATCTATATTTAAGAGAGTAGAGAGTAATGCTGTTGATAAATCCCAATGCGAGTAATGTTGTTGATAAATCCTAATACAGGAAAAATATGTTCTTATGTATGTATGGTGAAAAAAGAATCCAGGGTATTTCAGTCACAAAATTTTCAGAAATTCCGAAAATATTTCCGAAAAGTTTCTCCGACGGAAATTACCCTTATTATTTTCGATTCCGTTTTCGAAAAATTTCGATCCGTTTCCGTTTCCGAAAATCCGTTTTCACTCCTACTGATAACACGTACTCCAGCGCACTCGGTCAATTAGTATATTATATTATTTTATATTTTATCAGCACAAAAGTCAGCCAGCTACTAAGAGCGAGTCTAATAGTACAGCCCACTACCAGCTCCAATTCATCTATAGCCAATTCATACAATAGTTGCTTACTATACTATTAGTGTATGGTCCCACCTGTCATACACACAGTGTGTCTTGAAGTCTGTACTGCAGCTGGCTACATATCTGTAGCCCGCTGCTCTTCTCTCTCATCGTTTATATCATTAAAATATGTTTATAGCCGGCTAATAGCCTGCTATTGTACCTGCTCTAAAGCCTCTGGTTTCTTCTTTTTTTATAGGGAGAAGTTTAGCAGGCCGGGCCACATTTCGTTCACGCGGGCTGGTGATTTAGGACCGAACAAGTATGGTTGTATTGTACTAGTACCAAAATGTCACTCTTCAAAGTCACTGCATTGTTCACTCAGGCCCATCAGATAGCACAAGTATGTTACTACCTTGTGCACCGTTAAAATGGACTATTTTAGATAATATTTTTCTTACATGCGCTTCAAATAAGTTTATATTATTACAGAGTTTATTGGTCAAAACGAGTGCATTTTTTTTTCATAAAAAGTTACAGTCTAATGAAAACAAGAAAATTAACTGAAAACCAGGCTAAATTTTGAGATGACAACGTACTGCTAAATCTTTATCTATAGTTGACGAAAATCTACTTATAGGCCCCATTCGTTTCTACTACAAAGACGGGATATTTTCGTGGCATTCTTTTCAAACTGCTAAACGGTGCATTTTGTACGAAAACTTTCTATATGAACGTTGTTCTAAAATATCAGATTAATCCATTGTTCAAGTCTGTAATAATTAAAACTCAATTAAGCACACGTTATTACCACCTCATTTTACGTGAAACACTTATTTTCATTTTTCATCTTCATATTCAGAAGATTCAAACACCACCTTAATCCTTTTACTCCTCAAACTTTTGCTGCAGAATCCCAAACAAAATCGAAACTAGTAGAGGATATATCTTCTTCCCAATTTCTGAATTTGAAGTCAAAGCCACAGATAGAGACACCGAAATTCAGGCCTAATCGTTAAACCCATCGGATATCGCGCACATCGAACTGAAGCGGACGATGCTACAGGAAGTGTCAACGAGAATTAGGTGAACTGCACAGCACGTTACACTTAGTTGCGGTAACAGTATGCTACACCGTTCAAACGTGCTCATCTGCACCTGCCTGTTCTGTGTCTAGGACAACGAAATTCCTTTCCAAGACAGTGCTGTCTTCTAGAAGATGCTACAGTAAGTGCCAACAAAAATGTTGCCATCCAAACATCAAAGTATGGAACTTATAGGCTACAACAGGCCTCAGGCCACCAGGATTAGGAGAATGACTATAAATTAATAGCTTTGAATTTGAATGATGTAACCATGTAATAACTATTTCACATCTAATCAAATCATACATGGGCGACAGTGAGCGTCTTAACCACGACCCAATGTAGCGGCATGGCAAAGGAAGCACACAAGTACAGAGACCTGAACAATCCACCAGCTCCTGATGCTTCCATTTCACCGATGACAGAAAGTATCAAGCTGCCGCTACTTCTTTTAAATTATACGCCCATAATGGCTACAATATGTAGTGATGTCATGCCCGGGTGTCCTGTGAAGTAGGAACTTCAGCACTGCACATAGGGCATACCTGCAACGCAATCAAGGAAATTTATCACCTTTTGGAAATGAAAATGCTTTCTCCAATAAACCTAAACTGCTCCCGTTATTGGGTGCATTCAACATGCCAAATGATGTATCTTCATAGTCAGGTGGCAAAAGAAAAACATTGATTCAATATCTGACAAGGAATAGGGATGTAGGGTTCATAAGCCGTTGCTTTCATTCATCAAGGGGTTGGTGGATATGAAGACTGGATATGCTGTTAATTATATACCTTATTTAATTGCAGCCATTGGTTTATGCATTCAGAATGGTATGAATGCTTGCAAGGAAGTGCAACCAATGATTCACCTTCCTCAAATTCCACACGGCAAATAACACATCTGCAAATTAGTTTCATTTATCAGTACAGTGCCTGTTACTTCTAAAAAAGGGGGGAGATATTAACATACTGTTCCATGTTGCCGTCTTGCTTATCTTGTGCTCGATAAGTTATTGAAGGTAATGAAGCAAGCGTATCAGCAGAGAGGCCTCTGCTTTCCGTACCAACTACTTCACCCAATGCAACCAGCTCCTAAGAACACCAACATTAAATTTTAGTAGCAGATCCTGAAGCTTTAGATGTGTACCAAATGCAGACAGTACCGGTCTTTTTTAAGGGAACAAACAACTTACCTCATAAGAATATTCATCTGGATCAACATCTTCCCATGCATCCTAAATAGGTTCATTTTGGATTATTTTAGGAGGGTAACAAATCAGCAATCTTGTTTGGAGTCTCATGAATAACTCTGTTTCGTTTCTAACTCTACCCTACAAAAAATGACATTTTGGTAGTGCCAAGGCATAAGAAAAAAAAAAAGAACAGCCCGTAATCCAGCTTTGCTTATGCCCATATGTATTGGCAAACCATATAAAAGTTTCATATGGAGCATAACTTTTTCATACGGAAAAAGAAAAAACGAAAGGCAAAGGATATTCTTGATTTGGGGAAATAGCTCACGGAACGGAACGCAAGAGAAGTTGTTGAATAGGAATTCTACGTTGCCTTGCCGGTGGGCGAAGAGAGAAGCAGGCGGCATGATCACGGCAAGCAAGGCATGCTGATGCTGCTGCGGCGGCGGCCAACCTCGTTTCTTCTTTCTTGCACGGATGCGGCGTGTGCCATAGATGCTTTTTCTTGAGGTGTTCCAAGTGAAATGTTAAAGGTACAGTAGAGAACAAACTATACGTGCAAAGTCTTCCATGGCCTGCCTTGCTGCTTCACCCAATGTTCGTATGCAATTGCAATTTGCTTGACTGATTCAGCCTCTAGCACAAATGGGCCAACAGTAGTTGCTGTTTCCATCGCTTTTAACATAAGTAGCACAGCTTCTAACTTCTATATACCAGGAAAAGAATGCAGTATATATGCCATTACCATATTAGTTCGATATGTACCTAAAATATTCACCTACCCATGCTGAAGAATGGGACTACATACAGATAGGTATACTTGAATTTCTCCCATAATAACCCAAAAGTTAGCCCTCCCTTTCTCCTTGTCTCTCGGAATCCAAATTATTCATTGAACGGTTGCATGATAAGCATGGAACAATGAATTGGAGATATCGTGCATTCCGAACTCATGAAATGGAAGAAAATGTCACCTGTGGATCATCCCCGTCTTCATCTTCATCATCATCATCATCATCCTCGTCATCATCATCAACATCGTCATCATCATGGTCCATCACTCGCCCTACAAAACAACAACTGTAAGCAACACACAAAAATGAAATAAAACTGTGAAAGGAAGAAAAAAAAAGGATGGGGGATAAAATTCTCCCTTGTGTACTCACAATCACTGAGGCCCGCGAGCGCCATGAGGCGACCGGCGACCTCGCGCTCCTCGGCGTCCTGCAGCATAGCCCAGAGCAGTCAACAAGCGACCACGGGTATCCAAAACCTGAAGATTAGATCACAGCAAATTGATTTAGATGGGCTTGCTAAAAAAAATCCTATTCTGTTTACAGATTAGATTGTGCAGATTAGATCACTACTAATCATGCATCAGAAGTAACAGATTTCTCAAGAATATATACAGCTTAAAATGCAGACATAAGAATATGGGAAAATTTGAACCATGCCACACAAATTTTACTATTTTACAAGTAAAATTTGTGATATGCCACCCTGACCCACATGTCATTGACTCATGTGGGTCCTACATGTCGTTGAGATACCGGTGGCATATTTCAAATTTTGCAAAATTAGGGTGGCATGGTTCCAACAAACCCGAAGAATATACATCCAATATGCAACGGAGTAGAACAGTGTATTCCCTATGATATGATGCATCAGGAATAAGCATGAATGACGATGATACAACAGGAAATACATATCAATTCAAAGATGTTAAGTTCCGCATTGCTTCCAGAAAATCTAATAGCTGCATTGCAGTGAGAGTCTTAGATACTCCTGCGTAATAAACTAGAACAAGCAATCAGAGGCATTGTTTATTTTTCTAACTGCACATTTCGCTTTCCCCCCATTTATTCTGTTTGGCCAATCTAAGGAGTCTGGAGCGTCAACTCTCAACCTCCCCTGTTAATGTTACATACTGTAACTGGTCTGAACACCATTTGCATTGGTTCTATGGTCCAAATTTCAAAACTATAACAACACTTAAGGAGAAAGGAGGCTGAGAAAAGAACCTGAAGGACCCAGTGTGCGCAGCTAAGAAACCTTGCAACACCCAATGCAAACACATAATGAGCTGTAAATGGTTCCACAATCTGCACCCCAAAAAGAAACAAAGTAAGAAGTTCAGCCATTGGACTGTGCATTGAAGATCATATGTATGTATCTTTAAGATTTACCTTTGTGTTTTGCATCAAACGCAACTGTGGCAGCACTGAAATAGCTTCCAAATAAACACAGAAAGCCCAGGAGATCCTGTTGATGATGTTATGCGATGTTGAAGGATGAACCAGGAGAGCTAGGCCAGCACAAGGTAACACCTGGAATGTAAAGTCTAGTAAGATAGCATGTCTAGCAATAAGAAGGGGGCTAACAAGATGAATGATCAAAACAAGTACATAAGCATGTCTGGCAAAAAATAGTTAGCACCCAGAATTAGTAAACACATGCAACTGCAATATACAAGCAGGTTATGATCTTGGCAGTGGGAACATGGAAATTTCAAGTGCTTGAACTATGTCCAAAGTCTAGATCAAGCAGGGGAACATTTATGGAATTTGTGTTTTGAGCGGCTCCAACAGTTATAGTACACACAACGAAGTCAGAAAGTTTATACAAGATAGAGGGCACCACAAACTTCATGTTTAATCAATTCAGAGAGTTTTTTAGTCTAGACTCTAGAAGCTGATATTGCACTTACCACGTAGTACAATGCAAAATTGTCCTTGTCCAGCATATAAGTTGACCTCAGTTTGAACCGAATCATGTAGATGACAAAAAGAGTAGCTGCTAGTGTAGCTGTATCAAGTATGGTATGGATGTCATACTCCATAACAAAACTGCAGTACAGCCTAACAGCCAGAAATAGTGCTGTTAAATCCTGAGACTTGAGTGACAGTCCTGCAGTAATTTTAGAGGGTTTAAACAAATTAGAGCATGAGTTACATAAATGAAGGAATTACATGAAGAGAAAGTAACAAAATGAACAATTAAAAAGGTCCCTGAGTTGGGGGAGGGGGTATGAGGGGTGAGAGGAAATTCATCCTGCAATTGTAATTTTCAACATGCGATTCTATATCAGTCTACTCCCTGTCATTCGAGCAGTTAATTCATTTTGATGCATATTAAATAAAATAATTGGTCTATCCTCAATAAAAACTGGGAAGTGAATGCAGCATCCAGTTTCTAAAAAAATTACCTGATTACCATACAGTTTCCACTTTCAAACAAGTGATTTTACAGCTTGCTAATGCATACAGATAAACAGCTGTACTGATGTAGTGAAAACCAGTTCGATTAGAATACAATAGACCAATTGGGATTTTGCTATTCTCTTTCCACTGAAGAAGCAAGAACAACCAAGTTGCCAGAGAGCAATCATAAATTCCAAGCAGTTATGCAGCTTATGTTTTTGGAAAGCGATGGAATAATGAGATGGACCATATCTTGCTAAGTTAATTGCCTAATATTTTAATGTCAGAATCACCATCTTTATACCCCCTTCTTAAATTCTTCGTTTTGCACAACCAAGCATTCAGACACAATGTGTTTTCAGAAAGTAAAGCACGAAAGGAGATGGAAAACAACAAGTTCCATGACAGAGAAAGACGTTCTAGTAAGGGCTAGGGACTGAAGCAGCACCAATCTAAACACCATAATCTATGCGCCGTCCACCAGGAGATGACATACTCCCTCCAACAAACACTTCAATCAGCTACCTGACAGACCAGTACTGGTCAAAACAAACTCTGCTAGTGCTACCCTACAACACATCTACATATAGAATGTCCACCTCATTACTAGAAAACCTGTAGTTGCATACACAGATGCAGTAAGAATTGCGACCGAGCAAGGTGATTGGATTGAACAAGCAAAAAGCTGCTTCCTTAATTTTGAGTTTGGAATCACCCAGCGATATCACCACAATACAATTTCACCATGCCAACCTCGGTGTGTACATCTAGTGTAAACTTACCACTAACATAGCAATGTACAAAGTCAGCACAAGTTGCAGGCAGTATTCAAGTGTGGAAACAAAACAGTAAATTCCAAACTACCTCTCTCGGCTCTCGCTAAATATATCCCAAATTACCCATCTCCATAAACAAATCAAGTCGAAAATATATTAAAAAAATAAATACCTCCACGCGAACAGTGAGGAAATTAGCAGTAAATAAGGTGCGTAATAAATAATCTTATCGGAGGGGAAACACATCCAACACACAAACGCAAAACAAGTCACAAAATTATTTCTAAAAAAATAGGGATCCGGAGGGGGTGGAATCCAGGGAGCTGTGTGGATCGAAGGGATAACGTCGGGAGGGAAGAAGGGGGGGAGGATTTTTACCGGCGCAGGTCTTCTCCTTGGTAAGCTTGTAGATGAGGACTCCGAGGCCGAGCGCGTGGGCGGCCTCGGCGGCGACGAAGAGGTTGTCGTGGTCGTGGACGATGAAGCGGATGAAGACGAGCGCGGCCATCCCGGCGACCACGGCGAGGAACGCCTTGACCTTGGGCGGCTGCCTCCGCACCCAGCTCAGCACCACGGCCACCGGCCTCCTCGACCCCCTCATCTCCGGCTACTACTCCTCCTCCTCCTCCTACTCTCCGGAGCCTCTCCGGCCACCCTAGCGCCGCCCTGCGACGGCGAACTCGCCGGAGCCTCTCCGGCCACCCTAGCGCCGCCCTGCGACGGCGAGCACCACCACCGATCGGGGCGAGGCGAGGCGAGGCGAGCGCGTTGTGTTGCGGCGTGCAGTGCGCGTGAGTGCGTGGGGGTTCTCGTTGGGGAGGAGACGGAGGAGGTGAAGGGGAGTTAAGGCCGTATCGGGTCGGGTTGGGTTGGTGCACCAGTTTGCCCGCGTGGCTAACGCTGTGGATTTCCTTCCGTTTCAGCTCGGATCACGGTAGATTACGATAATCAAAGTGAGGTTTAGTGGTTTATACTATTTTTGTAATACTGTACTGTATATGCCAAGGGTCTCTGATTGTTTTCTTTTTTCATTTAGTTTTTGACAAGGTATGGAAGTACGTGTTCAACGATTATATTAATAAAACTTTAGCCAAAAAAAATGTTTTTATGCTTGGTCATGGTATGGTTTTGGGGTTACAAAATCCATTAGCTGACCAGAACAACCAACTCGCTAGTGTGTCGTGTAGATAGGTACAAGTTGACGAACTGACGAGCGTTTAGATGTGTGGTAGGCCGGGGCAAGCCATCTGATCTGCTGATTCTCTAATAATCTCTACTGTATTGCCTAATCAAGGTCTCCGGTATTTGACCGGCCCGGCACGTATCGTTTATTAATGCGCCTCGTGGAGTGGAGAACGGTGCCTGACCGCGCAGGCCACGACGACGACTTGTGTGAGAAACAACGTATCGCCCGGGGCCTCTTGACCTTGGGCAATGGGTTCCAGCGAGAGGAGAGAAAAAAAAAGGAAATTCCGGCAGCGAGAATCACGCCTCCACGCCGCCGGGATGGCTCGCCGTACGTCGCTGGCGGCCCCCGCCGCAAAATATATGACCCGTTTCGATCTGGGCCGTTCAGATGAGATCGGGCGGTCCACACTGGGCGTCGTCGCTTGGCAAGACGTGTGGGGCTGTGGGCCCCAGTTTTTATGTGCGGCGAGAGGTGCGTGGTCCCTACGCAGGCCGTGCAACTGGGCCTCGGCTCCCCACTGTGGCCCCACCCACGTTATCTGACGCGATACGGCCCGCACGTGAGTTACAGCCCATATAGTACGGGCCTCACGTGAATCCCGTTCCGGGCCATCTGCTACGGCCTGCACGGTAGCGCCGAATCCCATTCGGTACGGTGTGCGTTGGGCTGGTGAATGACCTGTTGTGCATGGGCTGGCTAGGGGGATTGATGGATGGGCTTTAAAAGGTAAAAAGTATACATTGACTCCCTCAACTATGGCCCGAGTATTATTCATCCCTCCAACACAAAACCAACAATATCAACCATCAAAACTGGTGCAAACTGCAAACTATATCCCTTGGTGATTTGGGAAGTAGTATTGGCTGATGTGGTGGTGTTGATCTGGTATTTGTCCCACGTGGCTCCAACCCTGGTGGTTGTCCCTCCTCATCCCTCTCCTTCTTCGACACCGTTGGCTTAGCCATCAATGTGGTCATCGAGGTTAACACCACTTACACCATCTCCTTCTTGCTCGTCCTCAAGCCATTGTTGGGCGACTTTGTCATGCACAAGCAGTTCGACTCTCCCACCAACGGTGGTGGCTCGACGCCGATGACATCGACCCCCATCGCGGTTGCTACATCGGATTCGGAGATGATGATGAGGAGCATCATCCTGGTGCGAGGCGATGCGGCAGTGGTGAGCGTCCAGTAAGGGGTGAGGATACCCGCCAAGGTAACCACTGGTAGGGAGGAGGGCGTGTCCACGCTGGCGATCTAGAGGCTATCGTTTTTGGTTCTTGGTAATGTAACGGTTGATAAGCGGCCACCGCCACTGCCACCGCCAAAGTCGACGGCGACGGCGAGCGCTACCAAGGTGCAAAAGGAGGATACAACGACAACGGTGGAGAAGACGATGAGGAAGAACGAGAGGCTGACAAGGGAGTTGGACGAGCTTCAAACAACAGCAGGGGAGGAGAGGAAAGAGAGAGAGAGAGGAGGGGAGAGTGAGGAAGGAGGAGGAAGGAAAGGAGAGAGAGATGATGACATGTGCGTCTTATATGTCAATGTGTCCCATATTTTTTTTTGTGTGAATGACATATGGGTCCCACATATATTTTTTGTTTTCGTTTTTATTCTAATGCCACATTAGCATCGCATGAACAGATAGTATATCAACACCGCCATGTAGGTGCCACGTCAGCCAAAACTGCTTTCCAAATCAACCAGGGACATAGTTTACGATGGTTTTAATAGTTTGAGAAGTCAATATATTTGGTATTGTGTTTTAAGGGCATAAATCATACTCAAACCATAGTTGAGGAGTCAAAGTATATACTTTTTCCGCTTCAAAACAAACTACCACTCTTGTTTTGCTCTTTTTTTTCCCCTTCTTTTTAACCTTTTGTTACACGAACAATTTCCATTTTTCATTTGGATGCATATCTCCTTCAGAAAACAAAGTCAACATAGAAAAAATTCCTAGAACTCATATTTTTTTATTTACCTGGTCAATCGATAACAATTGAAGGAAAAAAGGTGTACCTTTAAAAGAGTTTAGGCCTCTTAAAAAATAGGAATTTCGAAGGGAATTAGGAGGAATTGACTACAAAATTCATACTCCATCTGTATTTTTGTATTTAATGTTTTTTATTTTATTTTTAGATTAATCAAACGTTATACAATCTTCATCCAAAAATATAAGGAATTTTCTCTATGTAACTACATGGAAAACTCTTAAATCATAAATAAAAGATTTTAGGTGGATGTGAGATATGATCTGTTGTGGGACCGAGGTTGTAGTATATAAAAAGAATGGTGGGGGTTCATTCCAAACAAATCCTTATTGTTTTCCAAAAACAATCTGAACTTTCTGAAAATGACAGGAAATGAGTTAGCTCTCCAGCCATCGCCATCCGACTCACTGTTGTGTTGCGCCCTCGTCAATGGCGTCCCCTTCCAAGCTTGGGCCGTACGCCCGACGGCGGCCTCCCCTTCCTCCTCCGGTGGTGGGGGAAGGAAGGGTGCGAGGTCGCCGTCACCGCCACCTCGGCGAACTCCGCGCCTCCGCTCGGTCAGTGTGCGCCCGTTCCGTCCATTACCAACCAAAGATTCCACTGCACTTTTGCTCGCTTCGCTTTCTAGTCTCCTGTACACATCTCCTCGCTGCGATCCGTGCCCTAGCTTTCCGATCTGGCCGCGATCTTGGTGGGTCTACTTGCACACATGGTGGCAATATCTGAATGCGTCGCCCTTGTCTTGTCCCCCCATGAGACGAACCGATCGATGCATGTTGATTTTGAGGGGTGGAAGAACAACTTTGATGTAGGCCAAATTTAGAGGCATGTGTCTCCTCTCACACTAGTTTTTAGTGAAGTGTTGTTATATGTGAGTGACAATATGTGAAACACCTCGCAACCTTTAGTGGTACTCCCTCCGTCCCATAAGAAACGAATCTAGAACCGAATGTGACATATTCTAGTACGATGCCATATCTGATACTAGGTTGATTTTTTATGGGACGGAGGGGGTAGTCCTCTGCAATGACATGAGCAGATACACCAAGTCGTAGAGTTTGGTTGCAGCAAGGACCCATGAGTGTGTAGGTTCTGTACAGTCTAGTCCCTTCTTCTCGTACTTTTGTCTTATGATGATATCTTGGAAGACCAATACTTCCGTGTGCACAATGATGCTAATGTGACTCAACAGAATAATGGAATAGTAATGCTTGTTTTTGTTATTGCCCTCTAAACCGACAAATGTTATGTTGATGTAACCTCCATATGTTATGTAGATGAACCGGAGAGAGAAAGAAATAGAACAATTCAAAGGCTACAAAGTAAAAGTGATAGCACCAATCATGTCGTAATCAACCTAGCTTAGTGCGAAAAATGTTGAAACGTGATATCGAATACACTGCTATCATTAGCAAACTGGGAAAATACTTGAAATTGGTCGAATGGATTGTCTTTTTCACCCTTTCGGTTCCTTGCATAAAGAAGATAACACTACCATTTTCATTACTCTTGATTCTTGATACCTTGTATCCGTACACAGATGGTCCAAGATCGCCGCCAAATTACCAGGGAGAACAGACAACGAGATCAAGAACCACTGGAACACGCACATCAAGAAGAAGCTCATCAAGATGGGCATCGACCCAGCCACACATCAGCCTCTGCCCAACACCAAGGTGGTTAGCCAAACAGGAACCTCCACGCAGTCCACCGTCACAACCGAATCAGCCAAGTCGAATGGCATGGCATATCCGTTCGATCCCAAGGGAGGCTGCAGCAGGGACATGTCAGTGCCCACAGACTCGATGGAGCAGTCAAGCAGGAACACCAGCAGTCATGGCCTGGACCCAATGGTGAACTGGCTGTTGGAGGCAGAGCTTCCAGCTGACGAGCCATGGCTAGATTTTACTAGCAGCAATGAAGATGACTTCAGTGGCATCGTTAAGCAGTCAGCATGGGATGGAAGCACAACAGACTGGCTGCTTGACTACCAAGACTTCAGCATGGACGATTCGAGCTTGATTGATGGTGCAAGGGTTCAGAATTCAGATGGATTGAACTTTTAGACTGAAGGGGCATACAAATTGTGCATGGCTGGTAGGTGCAGAAGATTGTGAAAAGAGAGCAAGGTGCACTGTGTCCCAAGCTGTGGATGATAACAAGACCAGTTCTCCCAGGTGCCTTGACAGACACAAGCACAAGATATATTCAGAACATAGAATAGTGATGTTCCACCCTTAAAACCAAGGGCTTTGTGTTTATAGAACCTATATTTCTTATAGATAAAAGGTACGTAGTAGAACTAGAAACCCTTATAGACACGTTTGCATGTATACATGCTTCTGTTCAGAAATATGAGAGGTCATCTCCATTCTCCAGGTGACCTGGCACTCTGATATCCAAATAGATGGCAGTGTAAACTACTTTTTTTTTCTCTTCTTGATAAGGCATTTTCCTATGGAGAATCTCTCCACCGGTTAATTAGTAGCAGTAGCTCACAAGAACTACTAGCCATTCACCACCATACATGTATATGAATAAACGTTGTTTGCTTGATACTTTTTGGGGGGTTCTGTTATACTTAATGCATTTCAATGGATTATGTTGATGCTACTACAAGAGCAAATTGCTTAATAAAGTTAACATGTGGATTTGGTAAGCGATAACGACAATTGCACGGTAGATCAGTTTTATTGAAACTGACCAACTCGGATTTTGTACATTCAGAGTTGGAACGTTGCACTGTTTTCTCCGTCTTCCTGACAAAGATTTATCATGTATTGGGGGTCAGTAAGCTAGGACAACGTCAGCTGTTCGCACTGCTGATGTTATATAAAGATGCAATATATCTATACCAAACTTACAAGAGATATTTAACCATTTGCCACATTTAGATGTGGCAAGATCAATTCTACGCTATCTTATTTGCGTTTATCTTCTGCAGAAAATGGAACGAAGTTACAAACATAATTCATGGTAAAAAAATAACTTTATATCTGTGCTATTAGTGATTTATAAGCCAATGCTTAAAGAATATAGTACGGTGAAATAAAACCCACAAACCCCGTTTCTAAAAAATAAATTTGGGTTGTGCTAATAAGGTAACTAAGGTAACGAGCAACAATGAGAGGATTAGAACTCATAACTCGTTGCAGGATGGCTACCTGTCAGAAAGAACTGCTTTGCAAATTGACTTGCTTTCTTTCTACCACCCTGACGGCTCCATCACTGTCAGATATTTTCTTGAGCTTGCAACAAAGTCGACGCGATGAAAGCTAGCCCTCACAAACAAATTCATGCATGCGCAATGGAGTAGATAATGTTTTGAAGGTTGGGTGATCTTTATCACACATTTGTTTAATCCCTCATCAATGGTGGAATGATCTTTATCACACATTTGTTTAATCCCTCATCAATGGTGGAATTAAATACTGAAGATTTCGTATGCATGACTTCAGATTCTGATCAAGAGTGATGACTGCACATACTGATCAATGGTGCAGGGAGATCCAAGCTGCCCTAGTTTATCACGGATTAAGAAAGCTGTAATGATGATGAAGTATCATAATGATATGATACGACTTACGACTATGTTTTTCTTTTAAATTAGAGTAAATTTCACTAAACTACATATACTTTAGTCAAATTATCACAAAACTACAGATTTAGTAACAAAATTATCACAAAACTACAGGTTTAGTGTCAATTCAATCACAAAACTTATGCATTTATAACTCAAATATAACACTAGTGCTAAGGATTTAAATTCCAATATATGTAGTTTTGTGATAACTTTGTTATTAAATCTGTAGTTTTGCGATACTCCACCTTAAATCTGTAGTTCTCTGAGAAATTTAGTGTTAAATCTGTAGTTTTGTGATACATCTCCTTGAATCTGTAGTTTTGTGAGAATTTGACCAAAGTATTTGTAGTTTTGTGAAATTTACTCTTTAAATTATTACTGTATTTGATATGACTGAAACAGGAGGCAGGTTGCTATCCTGGTAGCTCCCAATGGCGATTGCTTGCTTAATTTCTACTACTCCCTTCGTTTCATATTATAAGTCGTTTTGATTTTTTAATTTAGATTCTTTTAAGTTTGATCAAATTTATAGAAAAAATAGCAATATCTAAAACACCAACTTAGTTTTATTAAATCTATCATTGAATATATTTTGATAATATGTTTGTTTTGTGTTGAAAATGTATTGTATTTCTACATAAACTCGAACAAACTTAAATAACTTTAACTAATAAAAAAAGTCTAAACAACTTACAATATGAGATGGAGGGAGTACTCCCTATTGCTATTAGGGAGTGTGACCTACTCCTATATGAAAAGTGGTAGTCATTCAAGACTGTCAAGTTAGTGTAGAAACATTTAGTGTTGTAGAGACTGGAGAAAGAGAATAATGGGCTTTTATGGGCTGCAAAGGCCGGAGGGATCAGTGTTCTGGATGGGCTGTGGTACGGCCATATGGGCCTTAAAGGATCAACTTATTATTTTGGGCCGTTTTTCTGTAGCAAACTGGGCTGAATTTAACACAGCTGATTTGTTGTCCTGTATCTGTGCTTATGAGGGTGCGAGGTCGCCGTCACCGCCACCTCGGCGAACTCCGCGCCTCCGCTCGGTCAGTGTGCGCCCGTTCCGTCCATTACCAACCAAAGATTCCACTGCACTTTTGCTCGCTTCGCTTTCTAGTCTCCTGTACACATCTCCTCGCTGCGATCCGTGCCCTAGCTTTCCGATCTGGCCGCGATCTTGGTGGGTCTACTTGCACACATGGTGGCAATATCTGAATGCGTCGCCCTTGTCTTGTCCCCCCATGAGATGAACCGATCGATGCATGTTGATTTTGAGGGGTGGAAGAACAACTTTGATGTAGGCCAAATTTAGAGGCATGTGTCTCCTCTCACACTAGTTTTTAGTGAAGTGTTGTTATATGTGAGTGACAATATGTGAAACACCTCGCAACCTTTAGTGGTACTCCCTCCGTCCCATAAGAAACGAATCTAGAACCGAACGTGACATATTCTAGTACGATGCCATATCTGATACTAGGTTGATTTTTTATGGGACGGAGGGGTAGTCCTCTGCAATGACATGAGCAGATACACCAAGTCGTAGAGTTTGGTTGCAGCAAGGACCCATGAGTGTGTAGGTTCTGTACAGTCTAGTCCCTTCTTCTCGTACTTTTGTCTTATGATGATATCTTGGAAGACCAATACTTCCGTGTGCTCATGTAATTCAGCATCGGCAATAATATAGCTTGAGACTGAATCGAGGAACATACACATGATCTCTGTGCTCCGTTGGGTCGTATTGGGGAACGATGCCAATGAATGAACAAGAGGAGTATTCCAGTTCTAATTGTTAGCTTACTATTAGCATTGCCAATTTGTCATGCATTTGCCGTCGGTACAGCCTGCTAGAACTAATTCTTCAAATGGGACGAATTCCATGCTTTCATTATCTGTCAGATAGAGTGATCAATCTTGGATGATTTTGTAGGTACACAAGCTACATTTCCTAGATTTTTTAATTATATTTTTGTCTGAAGAGGCAGGCACAACATTTTCCTTTAAGCCCAGTCATTTCTTTCAACCTTTTCAGAAAGTCATTGTGCTAGTTGCTAAATAAAGCAAGAGGGATACCTTACTGAGGGTACCTTAGTTCAAAACACAAAGTGGCCATGAAGATCAATATTCAAAACCTAAATATATAAATTACCCTCTAACCAAGAGTACCTTTAATGTTAAGCGGCTTCGGTTACGCGTTTTCTTAGCTGGAAGGTTGGTAATCCAGGTTGTTATTCAGTGCATTTAGCTGATGTAGTGATGGAAATACTAGACCCATTCTCTTTTTCATGCATTTTAAAAGCTAGCCACCTCCGTTACATGAGCAGTAATCAACTAACCATATCCATCGAATGTATACCAAATCCATGTAATCTGTCTAAAACCTTGCATTTTAGTGGAATCATGAGCCTGCTGGTTAGTGGTTACTGCACAAACACGAGATGGTAGCTCAGTGGTTACTTCTATGTGATCTTATCTATAACATTGACTAGCTCAACCATTGGAGAATCATGGTACGGACTTGAAAGTGTCAGGTCTTTTACTTGAAAGCTGTAACTCAGATGGGTTGGTGAGGACTGAGGAGCCTAAATATTGGTAGTCTCACTTACATGCGCATGTAATTTTGAAGGGTTTTTATTATTAAATGACCTCATATATAGATAATGTCACTTGTTCTTTTAGTAATATCTTCCTATCCTGTCAAGGTATAGTCAGAGCTTCAGGGAAGCAGCCAGAAGTTATACTGAAAGGACACACAGACCTCCCACTAAGTCCTACTGTACAAGCCTGCTTGAAGTTGGGCACTGAATAATCAACTACCCCTCTCACATAAGGGGGGAAAACAAGAGAAAAATGTTGAAGTTACTATTCCCAGATAATCCCTCCTGTTTAGTTTTTTTCAGGACCAATTTTGCATGATAATACCAACTGGATGATGTCAGCTAAATCTTCTCATCTAGAAATGCAGTCCATTGGTTCTAAGTAGTTAGACTACAGATAGTGGAAGGCAGGATGGAATAGACCAACCGACTAGAAAGAAAATTACCCCCATGATGATGGGAGTTTCCTTCTTCTAAAAGCTACGTTTATTTACTGTTTCATCTCAGAAACATGCAATGGCACTGGGTGTAAATATACAACAGATGCATTCCTTACAGAGTGTTTGTTTCCTAAGCATATGTTTTCTCAAGAGTTTGTTCTCACTTTAGTTTTATATATCACTTCTTGAAATCTGGAGTATGACTTCCAGAAAATACACAATGAGCTTGGTTTCAACATTCTAAGTACACATGTAAATCTTACATCTACTAATAGATAGCTTGTTTACAAGCTTGCTGATTGATTGATTGAATGTCCCCTTCTTACATCAATATTCCAAAGTATGTATCACCAAGTTGACATTGTTATCTTGTTACAGCACAAGGTCATTTTCTTCTTCATGTCGGCAGATTCTGTTGTGTGCCCACAGATAATAAGCTATCCCTTGCTGTCATTTCTGGTTGAAGCTACAATTATCCATTTCTTTTCCCGTTCCTGTGGTGAGTAGGATCTGAAGAGTGTGGTTAGATGCCTAGATCATATAGTTCATAGTTCACTAGTTTTCCATTTTGTATCCTGCTACAAAATAATCAGTTATCTTGAACATTGAATCAGTTGTTTGATGGAACAGGGTACTTGAAAGTTACTGATGGTGGGCACTGTTTTCTCAACTCAAATCAATTAGTTACTGTTTTTCCTGATATGCTTTAATGCCTAGATATCGGCAGAGCTATTGGAGGCTAGCCTTTTCTGGTTGATCGTAAAGTAAATGAGTAATTGCATATTCGAGGAAGCTGATATATGACATGGTTGATATTTTTATGTTTGTGACTCTTTCCATCTTCAGTGTTGCTATTGACAAAGTATGTCCCAGCCCCAGGTATACTTGTAATTTTTTTCCCCAACAGACTTAGCATTGGTTCCTTAAGGCTTTGCTCGGTTAATCCCTCTTGGAAGGGGATTGAAGGGGAATTAGAGGGGATTTGTTCCACACCTATTGAGGTGTGGAATTAATCCCCTCCAATCCCTTCCTCATCGGGATTAACCGAACAAGCCCTAGAAAAACAATTTGCACCTGTACATGTATGCCAGAAGAAATCACTTGGTTGAGTTCTTGCCTACTGAAAGCTGATGTCATGAAATTCAGTGCTATGACATCCTAAATTGCCTGTATCTTGTATGACAATTTTCACCACTGGAGTCACTGATCGTGATTATTTTTCTACATATTACTGTAGCAAAATATACACCACCATGTGCTCACAGCAATCACATGAAGTTAGGGGGGCTCCTCAAATGGTTTGGTACTTTGGTTAGCAGTTAGCTATAGTTCACAGCTAAGTACGAAATGGCTGCATAGGTGGGTAGCAAAGGCAGCATAAATGTGTAGCCTTGTGGGAAATGAAAGCAGCAAAAGCTTTAAAAATACTAGTTAAAATGCAACTTCATTCCAGAGAAAATCACATCTGAGTTTCCTGTAGCATCATGTGCGACCAAATTGCTGTTGTGCTAATAAAATAGTACATATTTTTTATACTTAATTTGTAAATTCGATCAACAACTAAACTGTAGATGCACCACGTCGCAGCAATGCATATATGTGAATTTTTGGGTGCAAGCCTACTGTAGCACGGATTGAGGCCTTGCTTTCTAAGCACACTAAGTTAGCCAAATCATCATCATCACCACACAAAATTCATGAAAGACACATTTTTTTTGAGAAACTGAGGAAGTGAGGAGCTGACCTATAAATATGCAGGCACAGACACCAATTGCAGTTGCAACAGAGCTGTCACCACCCTTTCATCTGACGCTTGTGCACAGGAGTTTTGCAGCTCACTGGACATGTGCAAGCACTAGAAATTTATAATAAGTGTCCATTTTATACAGGATTCCATCTATCTGGTGCAAGTCTGCAGTAACTAGCAAATGGGGAGGCAGCCGTGCTGTGACAAGAAGAAGGTGAAGAGGGGGCCATGGACGGCAGAGGAGGACAAGAAGCTCATCAGTTTCATCCTGACACACGGCCGCTGCTGCTGGCGAGCGGTGCCTAAGTTGGCAGGGCTGCTGCGCTGTGGCAAGAGCTGCCGGTTGCGGTGGACCAACTATCTCCGCCCTGATCTCAAGCGTGGCCTCCTCACTGCAGATGAGGAGCAGCTTGTTGTGGACCTCCATGCCAAGCTTGGTAACAGGTACACCTACTTGCATGGATATCTCATGATATGATATGATATGATATACTGTAGCACGCTTGTAAGCATTCATATAGGGCATCTCATATGTTGATCCATCTGCCTCCTGCTATGCTAGAAAATGGTATCTGCACGCATTCCTGGGCATGAACCCATGAGTGAATTCCCTGTGATTAAGTTTAGAAGCATCCAGGAAAAACGGAATATAGGTAAAGCAAAACTTCATGTTAATGAGCAGTGGTGCCACCATGCTTCTCAAAAACCAAATTGCACGCAGTTAGTGTGTGCATCATGTATGTAACAGTGTGTAGTTGCATATCAATCTCTTGATATGCTTTAGAAGCAGTGCATTTGTGTTTCTCTAAATCATCGTATGAGCACTTAACTTGTAGTATGTTTACTTGATATGAACAAAAACAGTGATTGCATGCATGCATTTATTAATTATTACAAGATGCATAGTGATACATCACCTCTGTTTCTTTTATGGATCAAACTCATAAAGCTTGACCACTAATATGCATCAAACTGTTGGATTTGTTATTTCAAATGAATTACTAGGATTTTTAATTTTTCATGAAACTTCTTCGTATAATTATTCTTGAAATCTTGATTGAGAAAAAATGAATGGTCGAAGGTGTGGTGCTACACAGATCATATCAATTTCTAAAGCTGAAAGTAAAGGAGCATAGATAGTATGACAGATTGCTATCTAATATCAGTATTGGCGTCCCAACAAAATAATTGAGATTATTTTTGTATACAACTAATTAGCAAATGACTATATGTGCCCATACTCAACCAGCTGAAATAACCAAGAGTGTCAAAGTCATATGCACACGGTATCCTTATCAAATCTCAAACTCCATTCTGCCTCCATGACTATTAATCCACTACAAGCTATCTAAAAACTAATGTACTTTGTTTAGAATGAAACAAGTCCTTATATACTGAGAGTAAGCAACCCTTGGTTAACATTTTTGTTGGAACCGCTTAGAATAATCTATCTGGAAGGAAATTGCTGATAATAGGACTCATATCTTCTAAAAACTTACTATTAGCTGTCTCAAGTGCATAGCTGTATCAGTGTTCGCACATTTTTGACAGTTAATTAACCTGGTTTTGCAGTCAATTATTTCCACTAGGTCCTAAGAAGAGTGAATTCTTTTCCTTTATCTCCTCTTTCTCTGTAACCTCTGTTGTTGATTTATTGTTCCGTGCCTTTGGTCATTACAATGATGCTATTGTGACTCAAAAGAATAATGGAATAGTAAGCTTGTTTTTGTTATTGCCCTCTAAACCGACAAATGTTATGTTGATGTAACCTCCATATGTTATGTAGATGAACCAGAGAGAGAAAGAAAATAGAACAATTCAAAGGCTACAAAGTAAAAGTGATAGCGCCATCATTGTCGTAATCAACCTAGCTTAGTGCAAAAAATGTTGAAACGTGATATCGAATACACTGCTATCATTAGCAAACTGGGAAAATACTTGAAATTGGTCGAATGGATTGTCTTTTTCACCCTTTCGGTTCCTTGCACAAAGAAGATAACATTACCATTTTTTTTTTACTGAATAACATTACATTTTCATTACTCTTGAGTTCTGATACTTGTATCCGTACACAGATGGTCAAGATCGCCGCCAAATTACCAGGAGAACAGACAACGAGATCAAGAACCACTGGAAACACGCACATCAAGAAGAAGCTCATCAAGATGGGCATCGACCCAGCCACACATCAGCCTCTGCCAACACCAAGGTGGTTAGCCAAACAGGAACCTCCACGCAGTCCACCATCACAACGAATCAGCCAAGTCAAGATGCATGGCATATCCGTTCGATCCGAGGGAGCTGCAGCAGGGGACATGTCAGTGCCCACAGACTCGATGGAGCAGTCAAGCAGGAACACCAGCAGTCATGGCCTGGACCCCATTGGTGAACTGGCGTTGGAGGCAGAGCTTCCAGCTGACGAGCCATGGCTAGATTTACTAGCAGCAATAAGATGCTTCAGTGGCATCGTTAAGCAGGTCAGCATGGGATGAAGCACAACAGACTGGCTGCTTGACTACCAAGACTTCAGCATGACGATTCGAGCTTGATGATGGTGCAAGGGTTCAGAATCAGATGGATTGAACTTTAGACTGAAGGGGCAACAAATTGTGCATGGCTGGTAGTGCAGAAGATTGTGAAAAGAGAGCAAGGTGAACTGTGTCCCAGCTGTGGATGATAACAAGACCAGTTCTCCCAGGTGCCTGGACAGACACAAGCACAAGATATATTCAGAACATAGAATAGTGATGTTCCACCCTTAAAACAGGGCTTTGTGTTTATAGAACCTATATTTCATAGATGAAACGTTGTAGAACTAGAAACCCTTTAGACACGTTTGCATGTATACATGGTCTGTTCAGAAATATGAGAGGTCATCTCCATTCTCCAGGTGACCTGGCACTCTGATATCCAAATAGATGGCAGTGTAAACTAGTTTCCTTTCTCTTCTGATAAGGCACTTGCCTATGGAGAATCTCTCCACCGGTTAGAAGCAGTAGCTCACAAGAACTACTAGCCAGTTCACCATACATGTAATATGATAAACATTGTTTGCTTGATACTTTTGTGGGGTTCTGTTATACTTAATGCATTTCAGTGGATTATGTTGATGCTACTACAAGAGCAAATTGCTTAATAAAGTTAACATGGATTTGGTAAGCGATAACGAACATTGCACGTAGAGATCAGTTTTAATTGTAACTGACCAACTCGGATTTTGTACATTCAGAGTTGGAACGTTGCAACTGTTTTCTCCGTCTCCTGACGAAGATTTATCATGTATTGGGGGTCAGTAAGCTAGGACAACGTAGCTGTTCGCCACTGCTGATGTATAGAAAGATGCAAATATCTATACTAAACTTACAAATGATCAATTCTACGCTATCTTATTTGCGTTTATCTCTGCAGAAAATGGAATGAAGTTACAAACATAATTCATGGTAAAAAAAATAACTTTTATATCTGTGTTATTAGTGATTTATATAAGCCAATGCTTAAAGAACATAGTACAGTGAAATAAACTCACAAACCCCGTTTAAAAAAATAAATTTGGGTTGTGCTATAAGGTGTTTAACCTGTTTAGATGGGACTAAAACTTTTAAAGTCCCTATCACATCGGATGTTTGAAAATTAATTATAAATATTCAAACGTGGACTATTAATAAAACCCATCCATAATCTTGGACTAATTCGCGAGACGAATCTATTGAGCTAATTAATCCATGATTAGCCTATGTGATGCTACAGTAAACATTCTCTAATTATGGTAATATAGGCTTAAAAAATTGTCTCGTGAATTAGCTTTCATTATATGTAATTAGTTTATAAGTATTCTATATTTAATACTATAATTAGTGTCTAAATACAGGGACTAAAGTTAAATCCCTGGATCCAAACACAGGTAACGAGCAACAATGAGAGGATTAGAACTCATAACTCGTTGCAGGATGGCTACCTGTCAGAAAGAACTGCTTTGCAATTGACTTGCTTTCTTTGTACCACCCTGACGGCTCCATCACTGTCAGATATTTTCTTGAGCTTGCAACAAAGTCGACGTGAGGTGAAAGCTAGCCCTCACAACAAATTCATGCGGATGCGCAATGGAGTAGATAATGTTTTTTAGGTTGGGTGATCTTTATCACACATTTGTTTAATCCTCATCAATGGTGGAATTAAAACACTGAAGATTTCGTATGCAGACTTCAGATTCTGATCAAGAGTGATGACTGCACATACTGATCAATGGTGCAGGAGATCCAAGCTGCCCTAGTTTATCACGGATTAAGAAAGCTGTAATGATGATGAAGTATCATAATGATATGAATACGACTTACGACTATGTTTTTCTTTTATATTATTACTGTATTTGATATGACTGAAACAGGAGGCAGGTTGCTATCCTGGTAGCTCCCAATGGCGATTGCTTGCTTAATTTCTACTGGTCTCTTCGTTTCATATTATAAGTCATTTTAATTTTTTTATTTAGATTCTTTTAAGTTTGATTAAATTTATAGAAAAAATAGCAATATCTAAACACCAATTTAGTTTTATTAAATCTATCATTGAATATATTTTGATAATATGTTTGTTTTGGGTTGGAATATACTATATTCGACATAAACTCGAACAAACTTAAATAAATTTAACTAATAAAAAAGTCTAAATAACTTACAATTTGAGATGGAGGGAGTACTCCCTATTGCTATTAGGGAGTGTGACCTAGAGCTGTTTAGATGGGACTAAAACTTTTAAGTCCTATCACATCGAATGTTTGGACACTAATTATAAATATTAAACGTAAACTATTAATAAACCCATCCATAATCTTGGACTAATTCACGAGACGAATTATTGAGCCTAATAATCCATGATTAGCCTATGTGATGCTACAGTAAACATTCTCTAATTATAGATTAATTAGGCTTAAAAAAATTGTCTCGCAAATTAGCTTTCATTTATGTAATTGTTTTGTAAATAGTCTATATTTAATAGACAATTAGTGTCTAAATACAGGGACTAAAGTTTAAGTCCCTGGATACTAACACACCCTACCCTATATGAAAAGTGGTAGTCATTCAAGACTGTCAAGTTAGTGTAGAACATTTAGTGTTGTAGAGACTGGAGAAAGAGAATAATGGGCTTTTATGGGCTGCAAAGGCCGGAGGGATCAGTGTTCTGGAATGGGCTGTGGTACGGCCATATGGGCCTTAAAGGATCAACTTATTATTTTGGGCCGTTTTTCTTTAGCAAACTGGGCTGAATTTAACACAGCTGATTTGTTGTCCTGTATCTGTGCTTATCTGCCTAATCCACCCGGCTCCACTTTGTGGTACAGACAGAGAGAAAGCTGAAGTGACTAACCAGTGATCATGTCTTCCTCACATGTTGGTGGGAACTGGGAAGGCAACTCAAACTCGAGCAAGTGCCTATAAACTAACTTAATAAATTTACATGAAGGTAAGAACTTAAAGAAAAAAAGAATGTTGGCTCATATAGTCATGTATACTCTAAGATAAATGTATGGATGAAAAAGATACTAATGAAAAAAAATAGAGATAAACTTATATATTAACTAACATATTAGGTTTAATATGAGCTAATAGCTAATATTTGATTCTACCATTAAACTTGTTACTCCCTCCTTCCAAAATATAAGAATTTTGAGGGATCTTAAAACATCATATATTACGAATCTAGACAGACTTAAAAAAGTAATAGCTAATAATTTTAATATCAATGGTGCCTTGTCACCAATTTAGGTAATCTTTCTCTCATGGACACCAGACATGTGCCGTGGATGTGTCCCACCCCGGAATATGGGCAGAGACTGAAATCAACAGCCTATGGCTAAGTTCGCATCCACGCATATAAACGGAAAACGACCTTATTATGCATTACTTAATAATATAATTATTAATATTTTTAAAAAATAGATTAATATGATTTTTTTAAGTTATGTTAAATAGTTTGGGAAACATACGTGTGGAAAATGAGTGGGGTAAAGTTGGATAACAAACACTGCCTAAAATGTTATCCCCACAGGTACGACTCTACCACCATCAAGATGCTTCGTCTTGATTACCTCCGCTTTTTATTAACATGTAGATTCTATCTCGGTTTTTATTAGCACATTTTTCAAACTATTAACGGTATATTTTCTGCGAAAAGTTTCTAGTATATAAAGTTGATTAAAATGTTAGATAAATCCATGTTCAAGCTTGTAACAATTAAAGTCAATAATCATGCATTAATGAAAATTCAATAACAGTTTAATAGGAATAGATATGAAATTTTTTGTACTTTTGTTATCAAATTTTAGTATGTCAATATTTTAACAACATTTTAATTGAAGTATATTATGAAAATTTTAGTACTTACTTGTTATCGATTCGTCTCAACAAGATAGCGGTATATGCATAGCCGAATCATGTACTAAGATACTACCAGTAGCAAACTAAGACAGCCCATGTGACCTGACCTCCCCCTCCCTGAGATTGAATGGGCAGGATATCCAATCTTCAGATGTATTTCAGATGAGTATATACTATACTCCTTCAATCACATTTTAAGTTGCAGTCATGAGTTCTCGTGTTCAAATTGCATCGTCCGTCTTATTTAAAAACAATTTTTTTAAAAATAAAAAAACATAAGTCATGCGTAAAGCACTATTCATGTTTTTATCATTTAATAACAATAAATAATAATCACAAAATAATTTAAATAAGAAGACGATCAAAATAAACACGAAACTAATAGCTGCGTTTTAAAATGGAACGGATGAAGTATTTAACTAGTGATATAGGAGTACCATTGTGGTACATCAAGTGTTAGTAATGTTCAGATTTACTCCCTCCGTCCCATAATATAAGGGATTTTGAGTTTTTTGCTTGTACTGTTTGACCATCGTCTTATTAAAAATTTAGAATTATTATTTATTTCTTTGTGACTTACTTTATTATCCAAAGTACTTTGAGCATAACTTTTTATTTTTATATTTGCATAATTTTTTTAAATAAGACGAGTGGTCAAACATTGCAAGAAAAAAATAAAAATCCCTTATATCATGGACGGAGGGAGTATAATACTAAATACCACATATATAGTATTAAGATTACATATTTAGGCTGTGTTTAGATCCAAAGTTTGGATCCAAAACTTCAGTCTTTTCTATCGCATCAACCTGTCATATAAAACATATCTTTTCAGTCACATCATCTCCAATTTCAACCAAAATCCAAACTTTACACTTAGGGCCAGTTTAGTTCCCAAAAATTTTCCCCTTCACCTATCACATCGAATCTTTTGGACACATGCATTAGAGCATTAAATGTGGACAAAAAGAAAACCAATTGCACAGTTTAGCTATAAATCGCGAGACGAATCTTTTGAGCCTAATTAGGGCATGATAGCCATAGTCGGCTACAGTAACCCACATATGCTAATGACGGCTTAAGTAGGCTCAAAAGATTCGTCTCCGCGGTTTCCAGGTCGAGTTCTGAAATTATTTTTTCATTCGTGTCGAAAACCCCTTCCGACATCCGTCAAACGTCTGATGTGACACCCAAAAATTTTCTCTTCCCCAACTAACACAGCCTTAACTACACAACACACCTTATATTGAGAAAGATAGGATTACTGCCACTTCTTGGTTTATGTGCTGATTCAGGACTTGTCTATTCGCACGAGGGCACGAGGAGTACAGTACACCTGAGTACTGACATGAAGGGCACCCACAATATTTACCCCCATTTTTCGTTTATGTCAGCAATTAAGGTATATTTCCTTTCACAAAAATCCAGAGGAGGCTGTAGAAACATAGCGAAGATTCTTCTTGATTGGTAGTAGATGTCACTGGCCAGTGCCCTGTCCATTTCTCTTCCAACTGCTCCCTTCCGTACCAAAAAAAAAAAGCAAACCCGAAATTTCGTTGTAT
>CM020189.1:14025122-14035482 GCA_009805545.1 Oryza longistaminata
GAAGTCCTGTGTCTAAGCGTGTGATGGTAAATGGGAAAGAATGCTTGATGTTTGTGAGAGAAGGTAAAGGTCCACAAGGAAGTGAGGAGACTTGTCCCTACACTGGTCAGACACCTGGAAGTTCCGGACAAAATGACCGGAAGTTCCTGCCCTGTAAGATAGGAAGTTCCGGACATTTTGTCAGGAAGTTCCGGGCTTCTGATAGGCCGAAGGGGCTGACCGGAAGTTCCGGGTATAATACCAGGAAGTTCCGGCCAGAGGGTCTTTACTATAATTCATATGTAATTTCCAAAAATTCAGAGGGCAAGGTGGTTGCTTACTTTAATGGGAATTACAGTGAAGAGTATCACACTTGTGTGTGGGTGCCTAAGGCTTTGGTAACTAACATCAAGGGACCCAAACTTAGACAAGTTTGGGTACCTAAATCCCAAGCTTGATTTCTTTTGTATGCATACTCCTCCGGTGGCTCAAGTTGGGTTGTGGACAGTGGCTGCACCAATCATATGACGGGAGAGAGGAGTATGTTTACAAGTCTTGATGAGGAGGGTGGAAGTCGTGAAAATATTGTCTTTGGAGATGACGGTAAGGGAAAGGTAATGGGTCTCGTCTCGGTAAGATTGCCATTTCCAAGAATCAATATCTATCTAATGTCCTCCTTGTCAATTCACTAAGCTACAATTTATTATCCGTGTCTCAATTGTGTAAGTTAGGATTTAATTGCTTGTTTACCGATGTGGATGTGACTGTTTTTAGGCGAGATGACTATTCCATAGCATTCAAGGGTGTGTTAAAGGGTGATCTCTGTCTCGTTGATTTCGACGTGGATAGAGTGAATCCGGAGGCATGCTTGATTGCTAAATCCTCTATGGGTTGGCTAAGGCACTGTAGGCTAGCCCATGTTGGAATGAGGAATTTGGCATCTCTTCTAAAAGGGGAACACATTCTTGGTCTATCTAATGTTTCTTTTGAGAAGGATTGTGTGTGTAGTGTTTGCCAAGCCAGGAAGCAAGTTGGGAGTCCGCATCCTATCAAAAACATCATGACTACAACAAGACCACTCGAGCTTCTTCATATGGACTTATTTGGGCCCGTGGCCTACATAAGCATTGGAGGTAACAATTATGGTTTCGTCACTGTTGATGATTTTTCACCCTTCACTTGGGTGTACTTTCTCCATGACAAAAGCGAAGCTCAAGATGTCTTCAAGCGTTTCGCAAAGCAAGCTCAAAACCTCTATGATCTCACAGACAATGATGGAGAATTCAAGAACACTCAAGTGGAGGAATTTCTTGATGAAGAAGGAATCAAGCACGAGTTCTCCGCCTGCTATGATCCTCCCCAAAATGGCATTGTTGAAAGGAAGAACCGAACACTCATTGAAGCCGCAAGGGCAATGCTTGATGAGTACAAGACTTCGCATGTATTTTGGGCGGAGGTCATGAGTACCGCATGTCATGCCATCAACCGCTTGTACCTCCACAAGATCCTAAAGAAAACTTCATATGAGCTCTTGAGTGAAACTTCATATGAGCTCTTGAGTGGTAAGAAGCCTAATGTTTCATATTTTCGTGTCTTTGGGAGCAAATGCTTTATTTTGAGTAAGATGCCTCGCTCATCTAAGTTCTCACCTAAGGTGGATGAGGGATTCTTACTTGGCTATGAATCAAATGCACATGCCTATCGTGTCTTCAACAAAACCTCCGGTATTGTTGAAGTCACTAGGGATGTGACATTTAATGAATCTAATGGCTCCCAAGGAGAGCAAGTTGTTGTACATGTTGTAGGTGATGTGGATCCAAGTCAAGCTATAGATACTAAGGCTATTGGAGACATACGACCAGTCGAGACGCAGGATGACCAAGAAGATAGGGATCAACCTCCGTCATCGACATCCAATAGCCCTACAAGTGCTGTGTCTGCTGAGACGGAAGTTTCGGGTCCTATTGACCAGAACATCCGGACATCTCCAGGCCCGGAAGTTCGGGGTTCTCCAGTCCGGAACCTCCGGACCAATGACAGTGAAGACGTGTGAACGGCGCAAGTGGATGGGATCGATGCTGCGGGCACTTTAGTGCATACTGATCAGGCTCAGGTCCCCTCACACAGTCCAAAGAGATCATCCCGTCGACAACATACTTGGTGACATAAGAAAAGGGGTAACTACTCCCTCTCGTGTCTCAAGTTTTTCTCAACACTTCTCGTTTGTCTCTTCTTCGGAACCAACCAAGATGGAAGATGCGCATGGTGATCCAGATTGGGTGATGGCTATTCAAGAGGAGTTGAATAACTTCACTCGCAACCAAGTATGAACTTTGGTGGAGAGACCCAAGCAAAATGTCTTCGGCACCAAGTGGATCTTTCGCAACAAGCAAGATGAACATGGGGTGGTTGTAAGGAACAAAGCCCGGTTAATTGCGCAATGGTTCACCCAAGTCGAGGGTCTCGATTTTGGTGAAACCTTCGCACCTGTCGCTCGCCTTGAGTCAATTAGAATTCTTTTAGCCTATGCCGCTCACCATGATTTCAGGTTGTTCCAAATGGATGTCAAGAGTGCCTTTCTCAATGGACCTATCTCGGAGTTGGTCTATGTGGAGCAACCGCCGGGGTTCGAGGATCCAAAGCTGCCAAACCATGTGTACAAGCTCCACAAGGCGCTCTACGGGCTCAAACAAGCCCCTCGAGCTTGGTATGAATGTCTCCGAGATTTTCTTTTGAAAAATGGTTTTGAAGTTGGAAAGGCGGATACTACTCTCTTCACTAAAAAATTTAAGAGTGATTTACTCATATGCCAAATTTATGTCGATGACATAATATTTGGTTCTACTAATGCCTATTTTTGTGAAGAATTTAGTAGTATCATGACTAAAAGGTTCGAGATGTCTATGACGGGCGAGTTGACCTTCTTCCTCGAGCTACAAGTGAAACAAGCACAAGAGGGCACCTTCATCTCTCAAACTAAGTACGTGAAAGACATACTCAAGAAGTTTGGGATGGAGGATGCCAAACCTATCAAGACGCCCATGCCTACTAATGGCCACCTAGACCTCGACGATAATGGTAAATGTGTGGACCAAAAGGTATATCGCTCCATGATTGGATCTTTGCTTTACTTATGTGCATCTCGTCCTGACATCAAGCTTAGTGTTTGTATGTGTGCACGTTTTCAAGCGGAGCCTAAAGAGTGCCATTTGATTGCCGTCAAGAAAATTCTAAGATATTTAGTTCATACTCCTAATCTTGGCTTGTGGTATCCTAAGGGTTGTGACTTTGAGCTTTTGGGCTATTCCAATTCGGATTATGCCGGGTGTAAGGTTGATAGAAAAAGCACAACCGGGACTTGTCAATTCCTTGGGCAGTCCCTTGTTTCTTGGTCCTCCAAGAAGCAAAATTCTATTGCATTATCCACCGCCGAAGCCGAATATATTGCCATCGGATCTTGTTGTGCCCAACTCCTTTGGATGAAACAAACGCTAAAAGATTTTGGCTACAACTTCACCAAGATTCCACTCATATGTGACAATGAGAGTGCCATCAAAATAGACAACAATCCCGTTCAACACTCAAGAACCAAGCACATAGATATTCGCCACCACTTTTTGAGAGATCATGAGACTAAAGGAGACATATGCCTTACCCATGTGAGAACCGAGACCTAATTAGCCGACATTTTCACCAAGCCTTTAGATGAGAAAAGATTTTGCGAGCTTAGGAGTGAGCTCAATATCTTAGATTCTCGCAACATTAGGTGATGGGTGGTTGGCTAATACATAGCCAAACATGTATCACTAAAATGTAAACTAAAAAAATAATAAAAAAAATTGAGCTTTTGTGTCTTGAGATCACTTCTTGTGTAGAAGATGGTCTTGCTACCAGGAATAAAGCTCAAACATTTCCCCTTATAGCCAAAAACCCTTTTGTGAAAATTTTTGCGAAAATTCTTGTGTGTGTTTTTATTGCGAAAATTTGGTTTTTATCCCTTTCTTGTGATCTATTTTGACCATTGTTATGTAATGTTGAGCTGTTGCTAGCCTCTCCCAAGTGTTTCTTGCCTTCTCCACTCAATCTAGAGCCTAATTCTTGTGAGAAAGAGAGATTGAGAGGGAGAGAAGAAGATTTGGATAGGTGTGAAGACTAGGATCTTGGGTGAGTACTTGGAATATCTCGTGGGCTGTCATCTCGGTGCTTATTACTCTTGGAGATGATCTCTTAGACGGTTAGCTGTCGCCTGCGAGAATCCGTTGCATATTGTGGATATCCCGGGTAAGTTTGTGAAGGATCTCCTCTCCTTTGAAAGGAAACGAGGTAAGTTAATGAAGTTCTTGTGCTGAGATTCTAGAGGTTTTTCAAGTAGAGCAACCCACACTTGTGGCGAATTTCTAGAAGTAGGTTGAGTTGGATCTTGGTGGTCACTCAATTCTAGAAATTTGCCTAGTGGTGTTTGGGGTTGAAGGCTGTGGATTTTCTCTGGGTTTTTGCACAAGTGAGGCAAGGGGTTAATTGAGAACCAACTCTTTGGAGCTCCTCAACGGAGAGTAGGATTGCAAGATCCGAACTTCGAAAAAAATCGCTCTTGTCTCTTTCTGTGATCTATCCTCTGCTTAGAATACCTATGCAGCATCTTGTGAAGATTGGCTTAGTCTCCTGTTTCGAAATTTGAATATCATCCTTGTTCTGTTACCCGGAAGTTCCGGTGTTCCTTACCAGGAAGTTCCGGGTCTGTTTGAATTTTAGCGCTGCGATTTGTTTTTAAGTTTTCAGGGATAGCCTATTCACCCCCCCCCTCTAGGCTTCATCAGCACGTTCACCCTCCTATTACGCCGACGTCCGTTTAGATGTTCGCGGAGGTCGCCATCTTCACGGCGTGGTGGTGTAGGGTCGCGCCTTGGAGGAGAGCGATTACCGGTGGCATGTCTTCCATCGAGATCTTCTCTTTTTGCGTCCTCGGTAGTTCGTTCTCCGTCCCTGTTCGGCTCCCGTAGTCGCTCTGCCCATCGGCTGGCGTCTGGGTTTGTTACAGGATGGAAAGGACTTTCCCTCAATATCGTGTTCAGGTTGAGCAATTGATGAGCCGGCGTTCTCGCAGCTGCGGACGTGCTTGTCTCAGTGTTGTCGAACACGTTCACATCTCTAGGTGACTGCGAGGACTCGTAGCCTTCTAAGAGGTGTAACACGGATGGCTCGTTCGCGCCGACAAATCCCACAAACCGATCTGGGATCGGGGCTGCATCTGGTTCCTTGGCAACGCACCGGGTTTGAACTCGTGGTTGTTGGACGCGATGATGCGCCGGTCTGAGGGTCTTGAGGAAGATCCTGCAGTTGGTGTGATCATGCACTTTAGATCTGTGGATCGGACAGTAGGTGGTACTCGTTGGTGAAGTGTGCTGTATCCCCCGTTCCCAACAGGTGTAGAGTTCAGCTTGCACATGGAGTATCACCGGGCAGTCCTCGAGAGCATGCTTGGTTGTCTTATGCACAGGACACCAGGTTCTCGGTTTTAGGGTGGTTGTCCTTGTCGGCTTTGATCTTTCACATGGAGGGTGAAACTCAACCGTTTGAGGGTTCCTCCCATGTGCTGGGGCCATCGATGTTCCGTTCTCCACCGGAGTGGGAGGAATTGTCAACGGGGCATCGTTTCTCTCAGTCGTTGCCGTACCCTTCTCGCTCCTGATGATGATCGGTCCAGTCGAGATTAGTGTAACGGTGTAGACCGGAAAGACAATAGATCTGACTTGAGTCCACACCAGCCGTGTCGAGGTAGAAGCTCCTTGATTGGCGCTGGTGCTGGGACTGTTGTCGGGAAGCCTTGAAGTCATACTGGTGGATCCTTGAGCACCAAGTCCCCCTACCTAACGCGCCACTGTCGACGAGTGATATTTGCGGACCGGAAGAATACGGTATTGGGGTACGTTGGAACAGTGATCTACGTAGTACGACATCAAAACAAACAAAAGACAAGTATTATACTGATTCAGATCCCTTATCAGGTAATAGCCCTAGTCCAGTTTGTATGGGATTGATAATGATGAGAATAGATTATAAAGGGAGTAACCGAAACAGGCGATACTGATGAGATCGTAGTCGAGAGATTCGACGAGATCTCCCGGCGAGTTGGCTCCGTGGACTCCGGCTTCGTAAACTTTGGTGGGTGTGTTGGCGATGAGATGTGATGCCCTTTGCCTCTCCCTAGGGGTAACTTTTATACCGTGGAATACCTTGATCTCCAAGTAAGACTTGGAGATATGTAAACCGACACGATATACTAAAGACTTTACCCTTTTCGAGTCGAACTTCGGCAATTCCTTAACTCATTGAGATATTTCCCATAATCTGAGATGAATTCCTAACGGCGTATACGGAAACCAACCGCATACGTGAAGGTATACCTTATCGGTACATTCCATGAGTCGTAGGATAGAGGGTATGCCTTATCCGTAACCCTGACAATGTAGTAGAATTAAAACTGTTGATCTAAAATGATTTTAACGTGATACATCAATTCAGCGTCATGGGTCATGGGCGCCAGCGAAGAGATTAGCTGTTGCACTTGATCGAACCATCAGGTATTACTTTCCTCGATCAAGATTGAATTTTCATCGATATGCCCTATAAATTTCTTGAGCTAGCGACAGGAGGGTTCACTTGCACATATACCGATCTCGATTTATTTCCCTCCATCAGCCACGCTAATCCCAGCTACACTTGGAATGCGTGTGTAACGTTGCACTATAACGAGACACACACGCAGCAGAAGGGAAGCGGCACGCCAGCACCACACCAACCTCACCAAGCATGCCGCCCATTAATCCAGATGCACACAAGCTTTTTTATTTAGATCGATCGGACCATGGATGGTTTGAATGAGATGTTATATTATTGAATACAAATTATCAACTACTACTATATAATTTATTTTTCCAAATGTCCGATCTGTATGTACGTGCTACATAAATAGCTACTAATTTCTTTTCCAATTAAATGAGCTATCTTATGAACAGCAAAATCCCTACCCAGTTGTTTAATCATAAATTTGAAGCTGATATAATATATATTCATCTTTATTTTTTCTTGAATACACTCTGGGAACTAATATTTGATTTTTTTTTGGACGTGTCCCGTAGCTTACTGTGTTATTGTTCATTTGTTTGGATTTCGGTCATTCTGTCAATTTAATACACATTGACAAACAAATTTAACAGTTTATTTCCTTTTTTCTTTTTTACCAAAACTGAAGGATAACTACGATGGGGGTGTGGCATGCTTCAAGCTATTTCGCGATGGAAAGGAAACATGGAACGTCAAGGTCAGGGTACTTACACTTTGGGATGCAATAAATCCCAACAACCACCATATTAGCGGGAGAATTTATTATTTGCCACTCTCTCAAAATGCCAGTACTTAAATGCCACTCTCCCAAATTTTCATTCCCAAATGCCACCCGGGCCCACATGTCAGCCTCACTCAGCATCGGGTCCCGCATCACTTTTGTTTGAATGGAAAGTGAGGCTGACATGTGGGCCCGGGTGGCATTTGGGAATGAAAATTTGGGAGAGTGGCATTTGAGCACTGGCATTTTGAGAGGGTGGCAAATAGTAAATTCTCCCCCATATTAGCCTGAACATAATACTTTCATAAAGATGTTAGTATAATATTCTTTTCAAGAAAAATTCTGATATTTATATGTGTTTTCTAAATTATATTATTAAAAACAAACTGTCGACGGGGGATACCCGTAGACCGGATATAGAGGGTATTGGGGTACGCTGGTATGAAGATCTACGTAGTACGACATCAAGCAAACAGGAAACAGGGATTATACTGGTTCAGACCCCTTGGTAGGTAATAGCCCTAATCTAGTCGATATGGGATTATATGATGGAAAATCACAGATTACAAAGGGAGTAGTGGAACTCGACGATACCGACAAAGATCGTAGTCGAGTTGATCCGACTAGATCTCCCGGCGACTTGGCTCCGATAAGCTTCGGCTTCGTAGGCTGTGGTGGATGTGTTGGCTCTGAGATTCGATCCTTAGGTCCTCGCAGGGGTCCCTTTTATACCGTAGGTCAACTGGTCTCTAAGTAGGACTCGGAGACATCGGACCCGACACGATACAATGACGACCCAGTTCTATCCGAGTAGGACTCCTTACATCTGTGAACTCCATAATGGATTTCCTTAACTTATGCCGAAAACGTCTGTATACGCGCAAGCATACCATATCGATATGTGATGTATATCGAAGGGTAGAGGGTATACCTTACCCGTAACCCTGACAGTAGCCCCCGACTTCTGCTTAAATGAACTCGTGAAACCGATCGCGACTTCTGATGTCGAAGTTGTCGTCGTTCTCGGTGTGATGACCGAGAGACAAGGAGTGATCGACAACGTCGGGTGAAGCTCAACGGTCATGAGTGAATTTAAATTAAAGTCCGAAAAACTGTCGCGCGTAACGGACCCTGAAATTTCCGGCGGCCATCTCTCTCCTTTCGTTGGAATTCGCACCGTCGGAAGTACATCTATTTAAGGGAGTTTTGGGGATCCCATTTGAAATCCGCCTGTTGAAAAAACTCTCCAGCTTCCAAGCGTCCCTCGTCTTCTTCGCTCCCGCAAAAAACCCTAGCTAGCTCATCTCGATCCTTTCTCCGGCGATCCCCGGCGGTGATGGATCTCGACAAGTCAACCTCCACCAGTGCGTCACTGAAGAAACTGCAGGAGGATGGCGCCCTTCCCGGTCGCGGGACTGCGGAAAAAGAAGTAGGAGGTACTGAACCCCAGCCTGTCCTGGGTCGCATGGTTGCGGTTGAGGACTTTATTCTCTGCGGTTTTCTTCCTCCGCCTTCTGAATTTCTCCTTTTGGTCTTGAATTTCTATGGTCTTTCCTTGCTCCATTTGAACCCCAACTCCATCGCCTTCCTGAGTGTTTTTACGCATCTTTGTGAGGCCTACATTGGGGTGGAGCCGTTTCTTGACCTCTTCCGCTTTTACTATGAGTTACGCTGGATGGAATCCAAAAGGGCATCCGAGTGTGTTGGTTTCCGACTTCGGGATGGCCTGAAGTCGCAATACATCCCCTTTCAGTGCCCCTCATCTCGCAGCAAATGGCGGAGGAGGTGGTTCTGGTTCTATCTTCAGATAGAGGATTCGGATCCGGTCTTCGTTGTTCCTGAGGAGCAACCAGACAAGATTCCATCTTGGACCACCAAACCCGCCTTGACCCAATCCCTCCAATCTTTCATCGATGTCATTGACGACCTCCGAGAACGGGGGTTGTCGGGGTATGAAGTTGCTGCCGACTTCATTGGTAGGCGGATCCAGCCGCTTCCGGCTCGAGCCCATCCTGCCTTTGATTATTCTGGGCCAGAGGACGCGACCCGGGTTTCTCCTCGGGGTATTTCCTTTTCAATTACATTGACTCCCTTATGCGCGTGTTCTTCCTGGCTTATCGGATCCTGATCTCGATCTACAGGTTTGGATAGCGCAACCGTCGAGCACCATGTCGGCCAACTGATGATTAGTGGCCCGACAACGGCGAGCAACGTCCCCATCCCCCTTTGTGAGAAACGGGCAGCCGAGCGCGACGCTGCCATCAATGTAAGTGTACTCATCGGTCCTTTTGCATTTTTCTTCTGGGATCGCATTATGACTTCATGAAGCGTAGGCTCTCCCTCTGACTGATATCATCGAGCCGCTCGTGGACCATCAGGTGGCGGCATCGCTGAAGGAGAAGGTCTCCAAGGAGGCATCTGACGCTGCTGCTGCCGCTGCCACAACGAGTGGCGGTGACGTTCCGAAAAAGGGGAGGAAATTCTCCTCTGTAGTCGGACATTGTCGGAAGACACCCACCCCCTCGGTAAGTTCTCCTGTTATTTGATCACGTAGTCGGGAAACTTCCACCTCACATCATATCGATTGTACTCCAGGCCTCGGACGCGTCTCCCCCGCCTCCGCGATGGCAGCGGCTTGTGACGCTCGGCGAGAAGTGAGTGAACGAATTTGAGGTTTTGTGATTTCATCGAACTCTGTCTCAATCGCAGCCTCTCGCAGGGCGGCGCGGGCGAAGGCGGCGCAAGATGGGTCTGGAGGGACCTCCAGCGCGTCCCCTGCCGTGGCCTCAACGGATGTCGTGGTCGTGCCCAGGAGCCGCGAGGCGACACCTAGCGGCCCAGCCAGCGATCTCATGGCTGGTCGTGGTTCGCCGGCTGCCGTTCTCACCTGGGAGGAGTTCCAGGTTGAGATGGGGCGCCTCCCCGAGGCTGGTGCTCGCGGCATTGGCCGTGAGATCGCGGAGGCAAGGGCGGCGGCAGCATCGTCGGCGAACGAGTGCGCCGACCGGCTGGCGCGCGGCTTAGCGGAGGGTCGCG
>CM020189.1:14048332-14097120 GCA_009805545.1 Oryza longistaminata
GGTTCCGGCGTACGATTACGAGGACGTCGGCCGAGTTCTCGAGAATCCTGTCGTCGTCTCCCGTTGTTGTCTCGGCGCCGATCTCCATCATCGTCGTCATTATGGCGACGTCCTCGACCAGTATCGCCCAGCACCCGCCGTCCGCGATCGTCGTGATCGTGGCGGTTGTGGCGGTTATCACGGTCTTGGTCTTCGCTTGGACAGCCTCCTCGATCTTTGTTATCGTGACGCCGTGAAGAGACATGACGCCGGGAACGGTTCTCGTTGTCTCGTGTGCGTCGTGCCTCTCGGCGGCCGTTCAGGTGATCGCGGAGATCGCCTGTGCCGCGAGGTTGAGGGGTGGCTCGATGAGGCGATTCCTGCCATTCAGGGTTTTCACCATTAGCATCGCTAGTTGGTGGCTGTTCCGGGTGCGCTGCAGCAACGGCCTCTTCGAACGCGTTGCTGAGGTTGGTCACTGATTCCCGTAGTCGTTCTGTCCAACGTGCGAGATTGTCGTTCAGAACGGGATCGTAGGGGGTTTCCCTCAGTATTGCGTTGATGGCTCTGATGTGCTGGGCCGGAGTAGTCACTTGATTCTCCGCTTCCGCATTGGTGCGCGCTGACGTGCCGACATCGTCGGTAGCCAAAACCTCACGCAGCGTACTCGTTGTCGATGATCCATAGTCTTCGAGCAGGTGCAAGACTGATGGTTCGTGGGGATCGATGTCGATTACCCCAACAAATCGATTTGAAATCGGCGTCGCTCCTTGTTCCTTGTCTTCATCCCTAATGGGGATGCGTGACTGCTGGACCTTAGGAGGTGGCGTCTTCATGGCGCTGGGAAAGACCTTGCAGCTCGAGAGGTCGTGATTCTTTGTCTTGTGAATAGGACAATAGACATCACGAGTTGGAGAGGTACGCTGAATTCCACGCTCTTTACAGGCACGAATTTCAGCATGGACGTTGAGAAAGACCCAGCAGGCTTTGTGGATAGGACACCAGGACCTTGTCACCTCGGAAGTAATCCTCGTCAGCTCGTGGTTCCTGTTGGAAACACAAGGCTTGGCCGCACTAGGATCCTTCTCGGGCTCGGATGTCGTCGACGTTCCGATCTCCGCTTCGGCGGGAGGATTCTTCGACATGGGGTCACCTTGGGTTGTAGCCACTCCGTTCTCGTTTCCGGCCATTGGCGGACCGGCTGAGATCGGCACTGTGGTGTGAACCGGAAAGACGATTTCGCCGACTTAAGTCCACACCAGTGTTGTTGAAGTAGGAACTCCTTGGTTGAGGTTGGTGTTGACGCTGTTGTCGACGAAGCTGGATGTCACAGTAGTAGAACCTTGAGCACCAAGTCCCCCTACCTGGCACGCCACTGTCGACGGGGGATACCCGTAGTCCGGATATAGAGGGTATTGGGGTACGCTGGTACGAGGATCTACGTAGTACGACATCAAGCAAACAGGAAACAGGGATTATACTGGTTCAGGCCCCTTGGTAGGTAATAGCCCTAATCCAGTTGATATGGGATTATATGATGAAAACCACAGATTACAAAGGGAGTAGTGGAACTCGACGATACCGACAAGATCGTAGTCGAGTTGATCCGACTAGATCTCCCGGCAACTTGGCTCCGATAAGCTTCGGCTTTGTAGGCTGTGGTGGATGTGTTGGCTCTGAGATTCGATCCTTAGGTCCTCCCGGGGGGTCCCTTTTATACCGTAGGTCAACTGGTCTCCAAGTAGGACTCGGAGACATCGGACCCGACACGATACAATGACGACCCAGTTCTATCCGAGTAGGACTCCTTACATCTGTGAACTCCATAATGGATTTCCTTAACTTATGCCGAAAACATCTGTATACGCGCAAGCATACCATATCGATCTGTGACGTATATCGAAGGGTAGAGGGTATACCTTACCCGTAACCCTGACACAAACAAATATTTATTTTTAAATGTTAGTGCCATTTTGAGTTCCAGGAATTCCAAATTATTATTTATTAAATTTGAAACTATTTTACTCTGAACTGGAGTAATAATTAGCAGGATGTAACTCACTGGACCTTCTTTTCCACTTATAAATAGTTGTCTGTGAATTAATACCATTGAATTATCACGATAGTTGGTAGTAAATGAATTCCATATTAAATAAGACGTGCTACTCAAAACATCATGGAAAATTCAATTTAGTAGTTTAAAATTCATTTAGAATCGAAAACATTATTTATAAGTGATTTGTAGGTGACGTTTAATAATTTTCAGTCTAAACCGCAATTATTAAAAAATAATAAATTTAGTAGATAATTACAGTTTTATTAGTATATATATTAGTTATAACAACAATATAAACCCGTGCAATGCACGGGTCAACGGCTAGTCTTGCTAATTGATGAAGCAGACGGCCCACGTTCATTCAGCTCATGCATGTGCCGGGAAATAGTTGACTGAGCACTTACGTTCTATACACAACAATGCGTCAGTCTCATTTGATCAGGTCCATTTATCTTCATATATGAAGTACTCCGTCCGTCTTATAATGTATCTATTTTTAGCCTCTTCAGTTTGTCTAAAAAAAATTATTTTTTAGTAATCATTATATTAGAGTTTTATAAAATTAGAAGATAAATATATTGAGAGTAGATAAAGTAGAAAATAAATTGGGATTTGATAAAGTAGGGATATTCTAACCTTTGTGGAATGTGTGAAAAATTTATTGCGGAAATATACCGTCGATCTCGTAGAACCGTTCCGCGAAAATAACGTGGGCGTGACGTCGCGGCCGGTATCACACGTTATCGCCAAATCAAACATCGACACTGTCCAACAACTCCATTTGATTAGTGATTAAATACTTAACTAACAATTAACTAATAATAATTAGTGATTAATAATCATGATTAGCAATTAATTAATATAATTAAGCGCTAATTAAATCGGCATGGCACCGTCATCGCTGATTGCTTCAGCGAGACCGTTATGCAATGGTTGTGCGAGACGGACAGTATATTACTGTAAAACATTTTACATCCCAAATATTATTGAGAAAAGAAAATTAAATAAACAGTATATTTTTAAATTAAATTCAGGAAATGAGTTCAGGTTGGTGGTGTAAGTTGTTGGAACGACATTAATTAAGTCATTGGCAAGTGGCACGTACAAACTTTCATATACATCATCACACACCAGCAATTAATATTTTAGCCTATTTTAAATCTCACGCAAGCATTTGACATCATCACCGACTAACAATTATCGTTCTAGCCAATTTTAAATTCTATATAAGCATGACACATCTACATCATTTTAGATCAACATACAAGTATGTCAAATCATCTTCCTCGCATTATTATTTTCCCAACATCTTAACTTTAACTATTACTATAATATTTAACATATGCTCATTCATAAATCCCGCAACAAAAACATGGGGTACCATATTTCTACTAGTGTCCCAATCTAATTAAGGACGTGTCTAGTTAGGTGTCAAAAATTTTTTTGACGTATACGGACACACATTTGAAGTATTAAATGTAGACTAATAACAAAACAAATTACAGATTTCGACTGTCAACTGCGAGACGAATTTTTGAGCCTAATTAATCCGTCATTAGTAAATATGGGTTACAGTAGCACTTTTGGCTAATCATGGCGTAATTAGACTCAAAAGATTCGTATCGCAATTTACATGCAAACTGTACAATTGGTTTTTTCGTCCACATTTAATGCTTCGTGCATATGTCCAAACATTTGATGTGACGGAAAAGTTTAAAGTTTGAAGAAAAAAATTGGAATCTAAACACACCCTTAAATGCGGCACTCTCCCAACTTGCACAAGTCGGAGACTTTGACTTGAGTGATCAGAGGCAGTATAAAGCAATGGCCAGAGGTAGTTAGAGCACTCATGGAGAGCCATTGTTCACCACTTAGTGGTTACTACTCTTCCCTAACTCCGAGAATGGCTGCTGCGATCTCTCCCTTCTTCCCTTTTGGTGTCCTCTCGCTTTGCTTCTTGCTCGCGCTATGCAACCATGCCAATTCCATCTCCTTCGATTTCGGCTTCGACACCACGCAGACCTTCAGCGATGCATACCTCCAAAGGTCCGGCGACGCTTTCTTCCCCACGTCCGAAATGATCGAGCTGACAAAAAACGACCGCACGGGCAACATCAACAACTGCATGGGCTTGGTGTGGTACGCGCAGCCAGTGCCTCTCTGGAGCAACGCTACAGGGGAGCTGGCGAGCTTCACCACAGCCTTCTCCTTCGAGATCAAGATTGACGACCAGAGCAGCAAGTATGAGCCTGGCGACGGGATGACCTTCTTCCTCACTCATTACCCGCCAGCGCCGAGGAACCAGACCAGCAGCGGCGGCGGGGACCTCGGCCTCTTCATCAACGGCAAGAACAACCTGACTGGCGACTTTCGCGCCGTAGCCGTGGAGTTCGACACGTACCATAACATCGAGTGGAACGAGAGCCAGTCCCAGCACATCGGCATCGACATCAACTCCATTGAGTCGGTGGCGTCCACGGACACCATATCGCCGGCGGTACTCGTACCATCCAACTCCACATCCACGGTAAACTACAACAGCAGCACAAAGCTGTTGGCTGTGGACGTCAGAATCAATGGCACCCTGTACCACGTCAATTTCACCGTTGACCTGAGGGAGGTCTTGCCAGAGGAGGTGGCCGTGGGCTTCTCTGCGGCCAATGGCTTTTCTGCCGAGTTTCATCGTGTCAAGAACTGGTCGTTCAGCTCCACTGATCTTCAACAGTTACAGAAGACACCGGCCAGACCCGAGCCTTCCAAGAAGTTATTACTCATGGTACTAGTTCCGACCATCGTTCTGTGTGCGTTTGCTGGTTTGCTCCTATGGCTGTGGAAGAAACCCAGCAGAAAGCTAACAAGGGGAGGTCACAGTGACTCCGAGGATGAGCAACATAATGATGGAGCCGAGCTGGAGAGAGGCGTGATCGGGCCGAAGCGGTACCACTACCGCGATCTAGCCGACGCGACGAGCGACTTCGCCGAGGAGCGCAAGCTCGGGCGAGGTGGCTTTGGCAGCGTCTACCGGGGTCTCCTCCGGAGTGACGACCAGCTCCCGGATGGCGTTCCTGTGGCGATCAAGGTGTTCTCCTCGGAGTCGTCGTCCCAAGGGAGAAAGGAGTTCGAGGCCGAGGTGAGGATCATCAGCCAGCTCAGGCATCGCAACCTTGTGCGGTTGTTAGGATGGTGTGATAGCCGCAAGGGACTCTTGCTCGTGTACGAACTTGAGCCAGAAGGGAGCCTAGATAAGCACATCTACAACTCCGACAGGCTTTTGACTTGGTCAGAGAGGTATGGTTAACACGCTATACATTCTTTTTAGTTTTGTTAATTTATTGAACGCCGATTTTTTTTCTTAACGGCCAGTCATCTGCTATCGAAAATTTGCGTTTTACAGAGAACGGCAATTTTAAGTACTGATGGCACTTCTAATTTACGCTATTCTTTAATTAATTCAACAAATTTAAATATTTTTTATGTTTATATAGGTTGTAATTTTTTTATATTGTTGTCGATTGACAACTGCGTCACGTCGAAGGACGTGGTTTACTCAACAGTAGTTGGAAAGTAAAAGCAATTATATTAATTGGTAAAATGTTTTTTGGATCCCCTATTACATGGCCCTAGAGGGCTATTTATAGCCTTAGTATAGGCTTACACCTTCTAGGGTTTAGATTGTGCAGGGGAATTTAAATGCATATCCTTGTGATAGGGACATTATTGGGGGCGCACAGTGTCCTTTATGCTTCTGGGCACTAGATGGGCCAACTAAGCCGGCCTGATCATGGCGGATGGGGCCCCCATGGGCCTGGCAGCCCTCTTGTCCTCCTCCTTCGTATAGGCTTCGGCTTGGGCGGAGCCTACGCGCTTCGCTACATGGCCTTCACCATGTGCCCTTTGCCCATGTGATCCTCTTGGTTGCGAAGCTCGAAGTATGGGCCTCCGGTCTTCTCCTGCACACTTCGCCACATGGCCTTCGCCATGTGCCTTCGCCTTGGTCAAACCCGACGCCCCTGGCTTGATTCCTTGTCGGTTGGGTGGTTTTGGCAGGTCCGGTCGAAGGCCCTCGTGACATGCCTCCAACACATATTGGTGAGGATAAAGTACATTTGTATTTGGGCAACATTATTATCTCTCTCTTTTATATTAAATTTCTTATTGTTTAACATTTTTCCAAAGTCAAACATTCTGTATTTTGATCATCAATATTTATAAGTCTATATAGTTTAACGACATTCGAATTTTATATTATTGAATTATATTTTGTGGTGAACCTAAAAATAAGTCTTACTGTTGAACCATATAAATTTTGTTGAGGTTGATGGTCAAAAGATAGGAATATTTGACCTAAACGACATATAATTTGAATATGAGGAAGTATTTGTTCTGTAACAAGTAGAAGAAAAATACAAAGTAGTAGTAGTTATATATATTAGATATCGGTCTAGCTTGTAAAAGAAAATTGATTGATTTATATGAAAAAAATTGTCAATTTACAATCAAACAACCCCATATTCTTTGAGAACATACTTCAATGATTGATTCTTCTTTCATTTTTGTAGACTTTGTAGCTAACTAGCATGATAGCACACGCTTTCAATTGAGCAGCTAGTTGTAGTTTATTTTTATGCATTACTTATATTTATGTTTCGATCGATCGTTCCTTAAACTCTATGAGACATATATATAATTCTTTTGTGCTCTTGATACCAAGATTGGCTAGATGCCACCATTCTCTGATTATATAACTATTATATCCTTCTATTTTTCACATCATCTCCTTATAATTAATCTACCATTTCTGTATAGACTCTTCGTGGCAGGTTATTATATGTTCTAACTTAAATTCTCTCATTATTGAACATCCCCAGTGCAACTTGCAAGTGCACCACCTTATATAATCACTAGATAGCCTTGTTAAATTCATATTAAAACTCTACCAACATTCGTGTAATATTTATTGATATTAGGATTTAGCTGTGGAGTTATGATTGCGCTAACCCCTCTCGTGCTCCCTGTCATTACTAAATATTTTATTTGCCGACCTTCTATTCTCACATGTTGATTGCTTGACCACTTTTGTTCTTTTAGCTTCCATTATTAAGTTCGATCTTCTCAATGCTCAATTTTTATCTTAATTAATTGTGCTTACTACTTACTATCTCTAGTGATGCTCTTCATTGGAATTAGAAATGACAAACTATCCGTGCTCCTACATTGTACTCCCTCCGGTTCCATATTAATTGACGTTTTGGACAAGGTTAAGGTCAAACTTTTATAACTTAGACTATCAATAACTTTAAAAATGTTTAGTTTAAAGTAACTAAAACAACATATATTGATTTGTCTTTTAAAGTACTATAATAAAAGTAAACATGTATTTATTTATTATATATATTATAATAGAAAAATAAGTTCAAAGATATATCTTGTAGACTGTGTCATTGTCCAAAACGTCAATTAAAATAAAACCGGAGGGAGTAGTGTACTAGCCTATTTCTAATAAATGCATCTCTTATATTGAGCTTTTAGAATTAATGTTCTCAATAATATAGGCAATTATTTTCATCATCTTATTCGTCACCATTCGTGGACGATGTTTTTTTTTCTCTAATGCATGCCATTATTAAAATTGATCTTCTCTTTATCAAATATTAAATGGGATCTCCACTCTCTATATATAGTACAGAATTATGTTATTACATAGACCATCCTTTTAGCGTTTTCAGTCATAGCTTTAAATATATAAGAATTATGTTTTGATGTATACCCATCCTAAAACATATTTTGGAATTATACTTCTTTACCTTATTTATTCAATATTATTTATTTTCATTCCAAATTTAAAGTGGTTTTAAGATTTAATTATGAATTTTTACAACCATCTATATAAATCTTTTTTTTCCATTAAGTGTCTCAATTTCTATGTTTCTAAAAGGCAAACTTGGTGTTTTTTGAGCTATCTTAAGGCTATGTTTTTTAAACACTTTCCTAATTTATTCCTCCGCTTTTTGCAGGCATGTTTTTCCAACTACTAAATAGTGTATTTTTTTAAAAAAAAATTCTATAGAAAAATTTCTATAAAAAATCATATTGATCATTTTTTTTGTTTTTTAGCTAATTAATTAATTATGCGTTAATCTATCACTCCGTTTTACTTATCGGATGGGAGGGGATCACAACCCCTGCAAGTGACGAACACAGCCTAATAGTAGATAGATTAACTTATGGCATGAGAAAGTAGTTGCGTGGGGCGGTATTGTAGTGCAAGATTTGCTCCGGTCCAACAAAAAATATCTCGAGGAATTGGTACCTCATCATTTTCGATCGTTGGATCTAGCTGAGCATGATGGGTTTTGTTAGATCCAACAATCGAAAATAATTTTGTACCATGAGGTACTAGTACCTCGAGGTATTTTTTTTTTTACCGGAGCAAATCTCACTGTTGTACACATCTGGTGCAGCCCATGGGCAAACTAGGTATATGGACTTATCATCTTTTACTTGGTAATTGATAGGTATAAGATAATCTTGGGACTAGGATCTGCACTAAGTTATCTTCACCAAGATTGGGAGCAATGTATCGTGCACGGTGACATCAAACCAAGCAACATAATGCTTGACACGTCGTACAACACCAAGCTAGGAGACTTCGGGCTGGCCAGGCTCGTCGACCATGGGACAGGACCATGTACAACGAATCTCATCCAAGGCACCGCCGGATACATTGACCCGGAGTTCGTGAACACGCGCCAACGGAGTACACAGTCCGATATATACAGCTTTGGCATCGTCCTGCTTGAGATCGTGTCTGGCAGGCAACCGGTCGTCAATCATGAGGGCGTGCCGCCCTTCATGCTGCTGAAATGGGTCTGGGGACTGTACCGCCGGAACATGACCCTCGACGCGGCAGACGGGCGACTGCGCGGAGGCGATGGGCTCTACGAGCGGCAAATGGAGCGCGCGCTGGTTGTCGGGCTGTGGTGCGCGCACCCCGATCTTGGGCAGCGCCCGTCCATCGCGCAGGCCATGCACGTCCTGCAGTCAGAGGACGCGAAGCTGCCCGCGCTCTCGCTGGAGATGTACATAGCACCACCTCTGAATCTGGGCGTGGGTGGGAACGGCGGTGGTGATAACAGCAGCAACTTTTCTAGCGGCGTCCCCTCATCGGCTACCACTGGCACAACACGTTCTACGGGCTCGTTTGTGAATTGATGACCATTGTAATTGCGCTGGTACATTACCTGATATTTATTTCCCCGGGACATTAATTCCGTGTGTGTAATTAATAATGATCATACTCCCTCCATACTCGTAAAGGAAGTCGTTTAAGTCAAATCTTAGGAATATAAATCACGAATAAGTCTCAAGTTATTGAATTTGAAAATGAAAAAATTATATGAATAGATTTGTCTTGCAAAATACATTCATAAAAGTATACATATATCACTTTTTAATAAATATTTTTATAGAAACAAGAAATCAAAGTTATGTTTTGGAAACCCTGTCGCTATCCAAAACGACTTTCTTTTCGAGTAAGGAGGGAGTACATGCAAACGTGATTCGAAGTTCGAGGTTGATGGTGTGGCATATTCGCCCAGGTGGAGTTTATTAGAGTTTGTGTCAAATATGTGTACGTAGTTGGTTACAATTTAGGACATAGAGTTGTACTAGGTGTTAGGACTAGAGTAAGAGTCGGACTCTGTCCTAGGATCTCTCATGAATAGAGAGGTGTGCCTATTTTAACCGCATGGCGACTTAGCATACCGTGAGTCGTTGTAACTCTGATACATTGTATATGCTGGATCGGAGAGGAGCGACCGTAATCAGTGCCCTGGAGATGTAGGCCTCGGCTGAACTCCGTAATCAAATATCGTGCCTTGGTGTCGTCATCGTGTTTGGATCTCCTTTGGTATTTCTTCCGCGTTTGGTTTCTGATGTCGATTTCGGGGCCGGTTTTATAACAGTTTTGATCTTGTCCATTTAACACATGTCGGTCAGACCGGCCCACTCGGAGGAAACCGGTAGATTTCCAAATTTTGGCAATCTTTCCTATTTTAATCCTAGGTGGCAAATTTGGGTGTAAACAGGTTCTACCATATATGTTCCCATACCTGATCTCATTCAGTAGTATATTCTTTTTTTCCTAGCCCATATATGTTTCTACTAATTAATATAGAGAAAGTCTTCGATCCCTTGAGAGAAATAAAAAGTAACAATAAAAGATAGGTAGCACTGCATGTGAGTTGTTAATTAAAAGTCGAAAATAGTTTTTTTTATTGAAGTTTGTTAGTACATAAATTTCCAAATTAAGCAGCACCCACTTACACACACTAGAACGGGATAGCTTATCTGTGACGGGCTGAAAGCCTCATCACTATCGGGTAAGGTCCCCGTCACTGGGCAAAGGTCACTGATGTGAGAAAATATCTCAATCAGGCAAAAGCCCGTCACGGATGGATGTTATCTCAATCGGGCCGAAAACAAAGCCTGTCACAGATGAATATGACCAGTCAAACCAGCGTAGTTAGGAGCCCGTCACGGATGACTAATCTCAATGGGGCACACAACTAAACCCGTCACGGATGAGTAGTCATCTCAATCGGACATTTAGATAGAGCCTGTCACCGATAGGTTTGACCCAACGTGTTGAGTCAAACTAGTCCCGGTTCGGATGACTTATCTCTAACGGGCTTGACCCTACAGCCCGTCACGGATGACATATCTCTTTCAGGCATTACTAAAATGCCCGTCAGGGATGAGTTTGGAACCAAAATAAAATAAAATTTTATAATTTGGCTAGCCTCAAGCCTTTGCTAGCCATGCCCGCTACAAAAATTGACTGAAGCACATATATATAGTCCCATTCCCAGCATCACAGCATTCACAGCCAATTCACAGCATCATAGCATTTATATTCCCAGCATCACAACATTTATATTCCATCACAACACATGCATTCATAGCCAATTCACAACTCATTCACATTTATATTCCATCACAACACATGCATTCACATCACATATATGTCATTCACATCCATTTTTCTCTCCAAACCGCCGACATGCATCAAAACCTGCAAAACAAAGTTATAAATTGGAAAGATTTTATATGTATTATAAATGCAAGTATATACAAAGACGAGCTACCTAGGACTTTACTCTAAAGAATTTAATTGTATTACAAAGAATATTTACAAAAATCAAATGTTTGTCGCATATGCATTGCAAATGTTCTGCCATTCCGAGACGAGCTACCTAGGACTTAACTCTAAACATCCCTTTCGGTGACAAGAGATCATCTAGTATGAATTGTGCTATCTCCTGTCTAATGATATCGAAGTTGATTTCCAGAATCGTTGAAATTTCTTCCTGCATGTTCGGCGCCAAGTTAGTCTACATACTTGTAAAATTGTCGTCCTATGTGTGTATAAACAATTGAAGGACACACCTCAGGGTCGAGCAATGTCACCTTGTCTACAAAGCTCCTCGTGTTATGGCAAACATGGAACCCGCATTGGTCACCAACTTGTTGACGTATTGGGAAGTCTTTTGTGTGACCGAGTTTGGGATGCCCATCCTTATGCCTCCCGCCTCTTGCCACGTATTGGTCCCATGCCTCGTTCAAGGCAGATTCGATGGCCGACCAATCGTATATTTTTGGATTGATATTGGAGTTAAGGTAGTGTACCAAACTCCACTTCGGCGTTATTACCAGAAGAATCCAATGACGCCTGCGAAATTAATAAATTGCCAGTTACATATTATAGTTGTACGCGTCACGCATTTGAGTATAAGTAGGGTGCATGCTTACTGTTGATTGTAGGCATACATAATGAAGTCCTTGTCTTGACGGGCAAATAAGCAGTCCTTGATATAGTCCACCATGTTGGCTCGATCATTTTTCAGCGTTGTCTCGTTGACGACAGCTGGATCGAGTAAGACAACATGGGGTGCTTTATGATGGACATACTTCCAGGTTAACCTACGAGCAAGACAAAAGTTAGGGTAAGCTTAATTTATGGACAGTTACTACCATATCGCGTACCCAGAAATACTTACAAGGAGTAGCACTTAAGGAGGTTGGTGTCGATCGCTCGCACCCTGTAGAGGTCCCATAGATCTTTGAAGTCTGCGGCGATGAAGGCAGAAGGCTCGAGGAACGGCTGACTATTGTGCTGGCCCAACATGGAGGTCTCTCTATTCTTCCTCCTTGCATTGGACTTCTCCATGTAGTACCCGTGCAACTCCTTGCATGCAGGGCCTTTCTTGAATAAAGCATCGTCTTTGACCAATGGCATGCCCAATGTGAATTCGGCCGGAGGCTTTTGAGCTACTGGCACCTTGCCAAAATCAAGCTTCTTTGGGGCTAATGGCACCTTTCCTTTTCCTCTCCCCATTCCAGCAGCTTTTATGCATGTGTCAAGCTTGGGTGGAGAAGATTTTGCCCTCTTGCTCCTTTTGGCAGGAGGGGGGAGGTGCGGCCTGCTGTCGACCTCCATACCGTCGACCCCAAAATCTGTATCATACTGTAATTGAAGATCTTCATCTCTTTCTTCAATGGCAGGAGGGAGAGATACAACAGTTGGATAGGGACGCATCGGCGGCGGACGAGAACTTGGCACTGGCCTTGGAGTTATATTGATCTCAATGCTATGCTTGGGCCATTGAATAAAGGTCCCATGTGCAGCCCCAAGATTCAGAATCTCGTCATTAGGTGGGTGCGGGATAGTGTAGCCAACCCAATCGGGCTTCAGTAAGTCTACCTGAACTTTAGCATTGCCGGCTAGCAGCTGCACCCCATGCACTCGGGTCTCCGAGGTAGGCTTGAACGCTTGACCCTCTGCGGCAGGAATTGCAAATCCTGGTGTCACCCTAACGACTAGGGTACACGATGTGGGTTCCTGCGATAGATTCATTAGTGTCCTTAGAATATGTTGCAATGTATTGTGGTGCTAATACAATATATGCATTTTTAAGTTGTTTTTACCGTTATGTGGTCCACCGCAGCGGGGCATTCAGGCTGTTCTGCCGGAGCCTCAGTTGATGCGCAGCTGCTACGCCTCTGCGTGGGGCTCACTTGTACTATGGGACCAGGAGTGGCATCGATCGACCTATCCCTGATGCGTGCCTCCACTCGAGCCTCCATACCTAAGAGCTCGGCAGTGAGCTCTTCTCTAAGCTGTTCTTTAAGCTCCACCCGAAGTTGCTCCTTAAGGCGTGCAATTTTCTACGCCTTTGAAAGCTTGTGCTTCTTGTACTGCCACGCGTATTGGGGAAACCCAAACTTCCATGGAACATTGGAGCCAATGCCCCTTGTTCGTCCATGGTGTTCTTTGTTTCCCAACACTTTCGTGAGGATGTCATCCTCGCGTCTTTGTGAGCAGACCTCTTGTGAGGCATGTCTCTCAGCATTCAGTTCGACCTGGGGTACGGCTATGTTAACAACCAAATTTGGTAGCATTTGTATCAGGAAAGGGGATTTGATCAAAGCAGAGTCGGAGGCGGAGATCGAGTTCGGAAACAGAACAGGAATCGGCTGGAGTCCGGATTGGCTACGATTAGGATCGGCTGAGATTGAGTTAAGCTAAATAGGCCGATATAGCCGATTCCGACAATACGACATGTACACGATATTGAGTTCAGGTTGATGTGCTTCAAGATGATTGCCACGCATGGATAGAGTCCTGGGAAGGCAATTGTATCTATTAATTAGGATATTTTATGTAAATTCCTTATAGATAAGTGTGGGCAAAAGTCTGCCGCAAAGACTTGTGGTATTTTCGAGTTTGTTAGAGATAATGGTCGTGTCCGGTATGGGCATATCTTGTAATCCTCGGGTATAAATAGACCCTGAGCCCTATGTAATTTTTAACACACGTTCAATACAATTCCGGCGCATCGCCATCCTTTTGCTTTAGTTTTGTTTCGACGAGTTCTTGCTTTCGGGTTGAGCTGCATCGGTTTCGATCTTCAACAAGAGGTAAAATTCGTTATGACGGATTGTGTTCTTAGGATTAGTGCTTCCATCTTTATGATACTCTAATCTTGTTTATATAATTCGTTGAGTTATCATATATCTTACATAATCTTCAGCAATATCTCTATCTAATCTACTATCGGCCAATATCTGTATGCAGAAGGCAGCCGATTAGGTTAGATCTTGATGTTAATCTAGATTATATAAGATATCTACCATTCTATGAATCTTCTAGTGGCTTGATTGTCTGGATATTGTTCTTCTTTTCATACTTAATGCTGCATCAATTGAGTTCGATCTATTAAGTCGTGTTTAGAATATCGATCTCTAGCCTGCCATCTAGTTGCCGATTAGAATAGCATCGGAGTTTCAGCCGATCGTATCTAATTTGACTATAGTTATCCTATTTGCTTCATATTTGCTTCATTGACATGTTAAGTCTGCCTTTCATATTGAAACATTGCTATACCTAAATATGTTAGGCCTTTGTTTGATATATCACATTCACTTTAATATTCTGATATAGAGTAGTATCGGAGTATTAGCCGATACATTCTAGATCTATCTGATCGGCTACGCTATAAACATGTATATTCTTGTTATTGATATATATCTCGATCTAAGTGATTTATAATGTTTCGTCATGATACTCGATCTATCCCAATCACTTGATTTAAGTATACATCGATATAAGGAATATATATCGTTAATATCTACAGCCGATCGAATAGATTTAGTTCTTCTTTACTTATTCACGACTGCCGATCGATACACAGATGACATCGGCTCAGAGATAAATGATATGTCATCGGCATCTAGCCGATCGGCTATCATTTATAGATTTAATCACGGTTTCTTTGCTTCTATTTCTTGTTGATTACAGGATCAAATCAACTGGCACGCTAACACATCCGAAGGCGAGCTTTGGACCTGCACTGGAGTTAAGCAGATCTCCCAGGCCTCGTGTTTTCTGTCAACATGCTTTTGGCACGCCCGGTGGGACCTGGTTGGAAGTTGGACGTCAGTTCTTCCTCATGGCCGAGAAACAAGCACCACCAAGCCCAGGTTCCGTCAAAGGCACAATTTAGAAGCAGTTAGAGGTTAAACAATTGTAGCCGATCTGAATGCTTGTTAGAAGAAACTTACTAGGATAGCAGGAGCAGCTGGTTGTTCTTCTTCCTCGATGTGATGACTGCCCGCGGCTGAAGGGGTCTGATCACTTGATGATTGTTGGACAGGAGAAGAAGGAGGAGGTGAAGGCTAAAAGGAGACAAGTGTAAGATAGAACCGGCTAAAAGCTAACCAATAAAAGATAAAACTGTCTTACTTGTGGAGCTGGCTTCGATGTTGTTGCAGCCGATTTCTTTTTCACTGCAGTCTTCTTTTTCTGCAAATTCTAAGACTTGGGAATGATCGGCTATAAGATAAAAATCATGAAAGGGATTAACAAGAAATACTTACCCTTGAGAAATGAACTGGGGCAGAAGGAGTTGGGGAGGTTTGCTTAGGCGAAGCCGATGGTGTTCTTTCAGTATCACTTACTTCGGCTGCGGCTTGATCGACCTCGTCTTCAATAACTTCTTCATCCAGAGCTTGTTCGATGGATGGATCCAGGGTAGGCAGATCATCAGCTGGCTTGGTTTTCCTTGTCTTCTTCTTCTTAATTGGGGCTACGATGCTTACAGTCGATGATCTGGTTTTCCTCTTTTTGCCAGCATCGGCTGGTTCTCTAACGAGCCCTTGAAGAAGAGCTGAGGTCTTGGGGGCATCATAGCCGATGACTGGAGGGAATAGTCCACCTCCGTTAGGAATCAAACCTGGGGCATATTGAATATCTTTGCCACTATTACTTTGATGAGGAGGGAAAGATTCCGTTGTCTGCAAACCAAAGGGACGATTGGTTAAGATTAATCGGCTGGATAGTTATTTAAATAAAATTGAGCAAAGTTAGAGACTTAATTGAGGGACAACATCTGGAAAGAGGTCTGTCATATACATTGATGCTGGTTGGTGAAATAAATGCAGTTTCCACTCACCCCACTCCCTTCTGAATGTTGCTAGTTCTATGTTGTCGACGCTGCCCAGAGGGGGTCCTTGAAGGCTGAGTAGCCGATCCATCATCAGGGTTGATGAAATCCCTCCTCGGCATTGGATCTTGTCAGCAAAGAATAAGCCAATTGGGAGTTGGCCCATTCCGAGTTGTCTAGCTGAGCTCATCGGATGATAAAATTCATAAGAGGCTTGGATGTTTCTTCCTTGGTGAATGCCAACAAGAAGGATGCATGGGCTGATTGCAGTTGAAATGATTTCTCTGGATGATTGGTATACTTCATGGTTGATGTCTTCGAATCTGAAGTCCACTGGGTGTTCGAGTTGTGCAGAGTCTTCATAAAGGAACCAGATTCTAGCATCTTTCTGAAAGCCTTCATAGAAGCTACAAAACCAATCCTTGAGCAGTTCAGCCAATAGTTTTGCTCCGACATCAGTTGGTGTAGAAGCGTACTCTCCATATGATGTGCATCTCCGATGAGTACGCTCTTCCCCATCATCATCTACAATCGGCTCTAGTCTTGGAAATTCAGCTTCTGATACGGATGGCCGATTGACAACCTTCATGACTATCAGGTTTAGCCAGGTTTGTAGTAGCCACCAAGGTCCACCTGCTCCAACTACTGAGCCGACTGCTATCTTAGCCGATGCATTGCTCAACATCTGGTATAGATAGCCGAGGAGAATTTTGCCCAAGGGGAATTGTCTCTTTGTTTCAAGAGCTTCAGCTAAAAATTGCCAATTGGTTGTAGGGCCGCAACTTGATCCACAAAAGAGAAATTTTTCGAGCCACATTAATAGGAAAGCCACATGTTCTCAAGGGGTGACCGAACCCTGGCCCATGTATGCTGCCACATAACCTGACCAACCACCTATACTTTTGGTTTTAAAGTCATATTGGTTTTTGGTGTTCAAACTCATAGGATTGGCCGATGAGGTAACATCCAGGCCTGTGATCATACTGATATCTATGAGAGTTGGGGTCATTGGCCCTTGATTGAACAGAAAGGCATTGATGGTGTTTGACCAGAAGTAAGAAGCAGCTGCCATTAGGGGTTCATCTTTGGCTGAATTTGCTATAGTAAGGTCAAGTGCTTAGCCGATTCCAATTTCATCCCAGTGAACTCTCTTGCTGGCCGATACACGTTTGAACCATGTGGTCCAGCTCTTTTCTGGTGGAACTTTCTCTAGGGATGGCTAGGATTTAAAGGTGTTTTTCCAGTGACCTAGATCTGGGTTGGTTAATCTGAAGGGGATCCTATTGGTTTCACCAATAATGAACTCAGTGGGGTCTGGATTGCCGACTGGGCCAAGAAAATAGTGATGTTCATGCGACAGGCTGGGAATCGCAATTAGGTTGGAAAGGTGCTACAAATCCAAAGCAATTCAGAAGGGGAAAGCGATATCAGATTGGAGAAGATCGATTTGCTGCTAAAGAAGGGGATTTAGCCGATGAAAACTTACCTCAGCGTATTCGGTCGATGGTGCACCGGGTGGGCTGGCGGAAGACGACATTGGTGCGGGCGGAATCTCGTCGGGGAGGAAGTCGCCTAGGAATCGCCTTTACGCCGGAGGAATCGCCGGAGGAGAGAGAGAGAAAAGTTCGCTTGAGCGGTGAAAACGGAGGTCACGGCGTGAGATTTCTCGGGGGTAACGGTTAGTATTTAAAGTGCTGGAATAACGGTCAAAAGCGGCGGAGTGCGAAACTTACTCGGAGTTGGCTTGCAGCAATCCGGAACATTATCAAAATATCCGGACTTGGGGGGCATGTGTTAACAACCAATTTGGTAGCATTTGTATCAGGAAAGGGGATTTGATCAAAGCAGAGTCGGAGGCGGATCGAGTTCGGAAACAGAGCAGGAATCGGCTGGAGTCCGGATCGGCTACGGTTAGGATCGGTTGAGATTGAGTTAAGCTAAATAGGCCGATATAGCCGATTCCGACAATACGACTTGTCCACGATATTGAGTTCAGGTTGATGTGCTTCAAGATGATTGCCGCGCATGGATAGAGTCCTGGGAAGGCAATTGTATCTATTCATTAGGAATAGTTTTATGTAAATTCCTTATAGATAAGTGTGGGCAAAAGTCTGCCGCAAAGACTTGTGGTATTTTCGAGTTTGTTAGAGATAATGGTCGTGTCCGGTATGGGCATATCTTGTAATCCTCGGGTATAAATAGACCTCGAGCCCTATGTAATTTTTAACACACGTTCAATACAATTCCGGCGCATCGCCATCCTTTTGCTTTAGTTTTGTTTCGACGAGTTCTTGCTTTCGGGTTGAGCTGCATCGGTTTCGATCTTCAACAAGAGGTAAAATTCGTTATGACGGATTGTGTTCTTAGGATTAGTGCTTCCATCTTTATGATACTCTAATCTTGTTTATATAATTCGTTGAGTTATCATATATCTTACATAATCTTCAGCAATATCTCTATCTAATCTACTATCGGCCAATATCTGTATGCAGAAGGCAGCCGATTAGGTTAGATCTTGATGTTAATCTAGATTATATAAGATATCTACCATTCTATGAATCTTCTAGTGGCTTGATTGTCTGGATATTGTTCTTCTTTTCATACTTAATGCTGCATCAATTGAGTTCGATCTATTAAGTCGTGTTTAGAATATCGATCTCTAGCCTACCATCTAGTTGCCGATTAGAATAGCATCGGAGTTTCAGCCGATCGTATCTAATTTGACTATAGTTATCCTACTTGCTTCATTGACATGTTAAGTCTGCCTTTCATATTGAAACATTGCTATACCTAAATATGTTAGGCCTTTGTTTGATATATCACATTCACTTTAATATTCTGATATAGAGTAGTATCGGAGTATTAGCCGATACATGCTAGATCTATCTGATCGGCTACGCTATAAACATGTATATTCTTGTTATTGATATATATCTCGATCTAAGTGATTTATAATATTTCGTCATGATACTCGATCTATCCCAATCACTTGATTTAAGTATACATCGATATAAGGAATATATATCGTTAATATCTACAGCCGATCGAATAGATTTAGTTCTTCTTTACTTATTCACGACTGCCGATCGATACACAGATGACATCGGCTCAGAGATAAATGATATGTCATCGCATCTAGTCGATCGGCTATCATTTATAGATTTAATCACGGTTTCTTTGCTTCTATTTCTTGTTGATTACAGGATCAAATCAACTGGCACGCTAACACATCCGAAGGCGAGCTTTGGACCTGCACTGGAGTTAAGCAGATCTCCCAGGCCACGTGTTTTCTGTCAACACGCAAGGATGCGTTAGATGAAGAATAAGATACAACATAATGAAACTTATTCTATGTGTTCAACTTAAGATTTTCTAGTACACCACTTGATCTTCGGGATTTGGGAATGAAAGAGTTCCGTCACTATTCTTCTTCACCCTTGCCCTTGCCCAGTTCCATGCCCGCAGGACCGGGATATCAACAAGCACTTGCGGGGAGTTAGATTCCGCTGCAGCTTCATCCTCCTTGTCTCATTCTTCCTGTTTCCCCGCGTAGGCTCCAGTGCCAAGCCGGTGCGGGTGAAGGTTCCTTGCCTGCATATCCCGGTAGGCCTGGCTTTTTGCCCGAGACTCTTTCGTTGATTTGGCGGCATGGAACTCATCCCACACGGTTCGGGTGATGAATGGGTGTTTCCCAAATGGTTCTGGCTGGGCTGGGTTGAGGACGTACTCCGTGACCAGCGTTGTCTATAAATTTTTCCAACAATTCCCCATCTTGCGGATAGCCTGCCGCTTGAGTCCTGCCTCGGCCTCTGAAGGGTATTGGAAGCTTTCCTTGAACTTCCTCCAGGCCTCTTCTTTTTCTTCTTGAGGGACCAGATTGATGTGGTCCTTCAGAATAGTGAAGTTCCGCCTCCCTAGGACTCCGCATATCGTAGGGAACTTTTTGACAGCTTTCGTCGGAGCCATCAGATATCCAACATCGTCCACCTCTGTTATGGTGTAGACTTCCTTAGGAATCTTATTCTGGATCCTAGGATTCCGGCTCGAAGTAGTCCCAGTAGTAGTCGTCGACATTGGTTCGCCTTGCTGCGACATGTCCTATGTGACTATTGCACGGTAAGAAAGTACATTTTAAAAAGAAAATTGCATCTACACACATTCTCTGATGGTTTGATATACCTCTATCTCCTACCTGCGTTCGCCTCGTCGAAGGAACACGAGCATCCATGCTCAACAAGGCTGGAGCAGCTGGGAACTCGACCTCGACATCAGTATCCCACTCGAACTTGCTATCAATGTCACTACCATAAGATAGTGGCAACGGTAGCAAGTTCTAGTGGGATACGGATGTCGAGGTCGAGATCCCATCTGCTCCGGCCTTGAGGAACATGGATGCTACTTATCTGCTGACGAGGCAGGCGCAGATAGAACACACAGGCAACCAAAACCCTTCCTATCCTTAGATTGCGTCCAAGATCCCTAATGTTATCGTCAGCAAACTCCTAGATTGCGTCCAAGATCATTTCGTTAGGGAACCCTTTCCCATAGATACAGCAACCAGCTTTGGATACTGAATTTATTGGAATGGGGTTCCCTAAAGAAATGACCTTGAAAGCAATCTAGGATATTGGTAACGATAACAGATTTCTAGACATGTCTTATTTGAATGAAATGTTCTGTTTACCAATTTGTCTTGGTCGGTACCGTGCAGGCAGTAACCCGACCAAACCAGATTTGGCAACCAGAACACTTCGTATTCTCCTAAATGCCATAATTCCACTAACTTCATTTAATAACAGGCCTATGCATATCCATCCCGTTTCCCTCAAAATCACCCAAAACAGCCCATAGTACACAAGTCATGACATATAATAAGTTTGGCCTCAGTTTTGCTCATGTTCTTTCCTTAAAAAAAACAACAAGTGTAGATGGTTTGTTCTTATTGAAAAAACCCAAAAAGAACAAGTGTAGATGGTCTGTTGTTATGCATTAAAAACCCACATTTAAACCTAAACAAGAACAAGAGTGAGGCCGGCCCAAAAATGCATCCATTTTTGCAAAACATCCCTTACTGCCACTCCTCCCAAACAAAATGAACAAGTGTAGATGGTCTAGTCTTATTGACAAAACCCAAAAATCACAAGTGTATAGGGTCTGTTCTTATGCATTAAAAACCCACATTTAAACCTAAACAAGAACAAGAGTGAGGCTGGCCCAAAAATGCATCAATTTTCGCAAAACATCCAATACTGCCGCTCCTCCCAAAAAAAATGAACAAGTGTAGATGGTCTGTTCTTATTGACAAAACCCAAAAATCACAAGTGTATAGGGTCTGTTCTTATGCATTAAAAACTCACATTTAAACATAAACAAGAACAAGAGTGAGGCCGGCCCAAAAATACATCCATTTTTGCAAAACCCATGCTGCCACCCCCTCCTCCCACCCCCAAAAAAAAAATGAAACAAGTTAGATGGTCGTTCCTATTGGAAAAAACCCCAAAAATCAGAAGTGTATATAGGGGTCCCTGTTCTTTAGCAATCATCATTGGCCATTCATCACAAAACATTCCATCACAGCCCACGCATCCCAACATGGCATTTCCCAACAAATCACAAATTAATTCATCACGCCCATGCATCCAACATGGCATTCCCCCAAAATCACATTATTCTCATTAGCCACTGCATCCCAACATGCATTTCCCTCCAAAATCACAAATTAATTCATCGCAGCCCACTGCTCCCAACACTGTGCATCACGGCCCACTCATCCCAATATCTAACAACCCTCGTGGCATTCAAAAGGAGAAGAGGGAGGACATTCGTACCAAGGAGAGAAGAAGAGCGACGTCGGTTGTTGACGCACGGTGGCTAGGCTCGGGGTCGACGTGGCTCTGGATCTTGTAGGCCTGCGGTGTGCAGACTTGGCGGAGAGGGAAGCCGGCGGACTTGGAGAGGACTTGGCATCGATCTTGAGGACTTGGCGGAGAGGAAGCCGGCGGCCGGGGACTTGGGCGTGGAGGACGCGACTTGGAGAGGAGGCTGGCGGCGGCGGTCTTGGGCGTGGAGGAGGCGCCGGCGGTTGGGGGCTGGATCCACGAGGGCTCGTGGACGACGAGGGAGGAGGAGGCCGCGGTCGGTGAACTGGGGAGGGCGACGACGGTGTCGAGGAGGAGGAGGCGGCGGCGGCGTCGAGAGGAGGAGGCGGCGGCGGCTGTCGCGAGGAGGAGGAGGCGGAGACGACGGTGGGTGGATCTGAGAGAGTGAGAGGCGGCGGTGACGGAGGAGGAGGCGGTGGGCGGGGCGTCGAGGAGGAGGAGGCGGCGGCGACGGCGGTGGATCTGAGAGAGTGAGAAAGTGAGAGGAGTGAGAGGCAGCGGCGGCGGAGAGAGTAAGGACCTGTGGATGAGGATTGACTAAGATAACCCTAGTCAATCCTCATCTCTATCGGGCAAAGTACTATACCCGATGCGGATCACACTCACCGTGACGGGCGCTATTTGTAAGCCCGGTACGGATGACACTCATCTGTGACGGGCATCAGTACTAAGCCGATTTGAGATGATTACATCTCTTCGGGATGGTAGTAAAGCACGTCACAAGAAAACTTATTAAAATAGTTTTAAAATGATGTTAAAGTTATAAAAATGATATTTAGTTATACAATAATTTTATAATCACATATAATTAACAAATGTCTTATTTACATAGTTTAAAATTCCTATTATTTTTTTAAAATTCATATAATTAACATATGCCTTCCTCACATATAGTTTTAATTCCTTTAATTTTATAAATTCATATAATTAACAAATGCCTTCCTCACATATAGTTTAAAAATCCTATTGATTTTTAACATATGTCTTATTTACATAGTTTAAAATTCCTATTAATTGGTTTAAAACATATAATTGACAATAGCTTTCTCACATACAGTTTACAATTCCTAAAATTTTTTAAAACCACATAATTAAAATCCATTTCTTCAAAGAGTTTTAAATCGTAATTAACTGGAATGGCATGAAACATATGCAATTTCATTCATTAAGGCTCCAATACAAATTAAATCATCATTACTGATACCAATTTGGAAATTACATTACTACAAGAGACTTCATTTACAGTGATATGCCTTCCGAATGGTTCTGAACGAACGTACACCACTTCGTCTTCGGGATCATTGTCAAGGTCGATCTGAGGTCTCACATGAAGATTCTTGTTGTATTCTTCTTCATCGACGACGTTGTCCACCCCACAATTCTTCACTTGCCATCCCTAACGACGTGCATCTTCTTGTTGCGGGGTCTTTTTATGTAGAAAATCTGTTCGACCTGCTTCGCTAGTACGAATGGTTCGTCTGCGTATCCAACCTTGGCCAGGTCCACTAGATGAATCCTTCCTTGTCGACTTTGACACCAGTGCGGATATTCACCCAACTGCAACGAACAAGGCGGATATTCACCCAACTGCAACGAAACAAAGGGACTTTGAAGTTCAGATAGTTCAGCTCCCATATCTGCTCTATGCGGCCATAGTATGTGCTCGATCCAGCCTGATCCTGATATGCATCTATACGGACTCCACTGTTTTGCACTGTGCTTTTCTCATCTTGTGTGACGGTGTAAAATGTGTATCCATTGATATCGTACCCTTGCCATGTGTCAACATCCCAAGATGGACCCCTTGCCAACCTTTGTAGTATCTCACTTGGGCCATCGGTCGACCGTGCTACACGATCCTTGAACCATTCGTTGAAGCGAGCACCATGTTCTCTGTTGATCCAAATATCTGATCGACCAATATTGTCCCGTCGGACCTTCGCTAAATGCTCCTCAAAATATGGGGTTACTTCAGCCATATGTTGCAGCACTGCGAAATGAGCCTGCGCGTACGAAGCTTGATTGGGAACAATTCTTTTTCTGCTAGTTGTGCCAACACCTGCCAACCTTCCTTCGTGGCGAGACGCAGGAACTCTGATAAGATCTGTCTCGGCCATGTAATCGATATAGAACTCAATGGCCTCCTCGGTCATGTAACCTTCAATGATGCTCCCCTCTGGTTTTGCTCTGTTCCGAACGTACGACTTCAGAATTCCCATGTACCTCTCGAACAGCCACATTTCTCTCATAAAAGCTGGCCCACATATTTTTGTTTGCTTCACTGGGTGAACAGTGAGATGAACCATGATATTGAAGAAAGCCAGTGGAAAATACATCTCCAAGTGACATAGGGTACTGACAATATCGGCCTGCAACCCATCTAGGTCTTATGGATCTATAATCTTCTGACCGATAGCATTGAAGAAGGCACAAAGCCGTTGGATTGTGTGACGGACTTGTGGTGGTAGAATGCCTCTGATAGCAACTGGCAAGATCTGTGTGATTAGCACGTGGCAATCGTGAGACATCATTCCAACCAGCTTTAGATCCTCCAATTTAACGTACTTACTTATTCTCACGCAATAGTCCGAAGGAACTTTAATATCTACTAGACATGATAGCATTGCGATCTTCTCATCCTTTGACAATGTGTGGCAAGCTGGTGGGAGGTACCCTCTTCCTGTCTTCTCATCCGTAACAGGCTAAAATTCACTGCGAATGTTCACCTCCTGTAGATCAAGACGCACATTCAACCCGTCCTTTGTCTTGCGAGGCATATTCAGCAATAGCCCCAGCAAGTTATCGCACACATTCTTCTCTACGTACATCAGATCAATGCAATGACGGACCTCAAGATCCTTCCAGTAAGGTAGCCGCCAAAATATGGATTTTTTTCCACATCCTCTTCTTGTCCTCCTTGCTACGTTTTCTTTTCTTCCCAAACTCATTAGTAATGTCCTTCACCATGTTGTGTACCTGATCTCCGGACAAATCCTCAGGGGCAGACCCAACTTCTTTCTTAACATTGAAAATTTTCTTCTTTCTTCTAAAGACGTCACTACAAGAGATATGACCTTCTGTGACGAATTTCTTGTGACATTGGAGCTATTCGTCATAATGTCATTTCGATTTATGACGTTCAGTTGTGGGCAGCGTGACTTTGTGACAAAAATGAGGTGTTCGTCACCGAGACCAAGGACAAATCGTCATAAACTAGCCAAACGGTGTATCGTGACGAATATTATTTTGTCATAAGAGGCTAACTAGCAAACGTCATAAGTTAATGACAATGTTTGTTTGCCATAAATATCATTATATTTTTTTTTCAAAGCCAGGATATTTGAGGCGCCACTTATTTGTCCCAACCATTGTATTATGAAGTAAATGCCAATAATATGAAGTTCTTTTCCCGATAACTATTGTCCGAAAATGAACATTCAACTCATGCCACACACAAAAATTAATTTAATTTCATATTTCATTAATAATGATCACCCTTGATTTTCGAATCAGGAATAGGAAATTATCTAATATTGTTTTCTATAATTTATAATAAAGTGCAATAATTTAACAAGTGTAGTTGATATGGGAAATAAAATTTTACCTAGTAAAATATGACTGGGAATAGTTTTAATAACTTATCCATAATTAATTGTGCTCTCCTCAATTTTATTGAAATTTTAGGAGCTAAATAAGTAATTTTAATAATACTAACATCATTTCCGTCATTATTTAAATTGAAAAAACCATTTAAAACCCTCTTCCTATCTTTGGGCCGAAAGCAGCCCAACTCCTACCCATCACCGCGCAGGCCTAAAGCCAAGCCAGGTAAAGTCTATCTCCTATCCCTTCTTTCTCCCCAAACCTAGTCCGATATGTCTATTTTTTATCGCTCAACCGAAGTTCATTTTTAGTCACTTCGCCATAGTAGAAAGCAGCAGCCCACTGCCAGCCGCAGCCCGTCTAGACTGCTAAGTCTAATCAGTCTCTCTCCCCTCTACTTCTAAATTTGTAATGCATATTTGGTTCTCTAAATGATCTTAAATGGAAAAATAATCATCTACAAAATAAAAGTTGTAGATCTTGATGATTTATACAACTCTGTTGTTGATGAATTTTTCAGTTGAAATCATTTAGTATTTGAAAATATTGTTTGAAGTTGTCATAATTTGAAATTCAAATTAAAATTATTGAAACAAAGTCATATAGTAAAACAACCAAAACAAAAGTTTTAGATCTTGATAAGTTATACAACTTTGTTGTTAAGAATTTTTTTCATTTGAAATTATTTACTACCCAAAAATTTATTTGAATTGAGAGGAGGGAGTTAAAATGGACTTCTCGGTGAGGGAGGAGCAAAAGGGCTGGGCCGACGGCCCAAAGAGGGAGGAGGGGAAGGGGAAGCCGGCCCTGTGGGCTGAGGAGGGAGAAAGTAACACTTGGGCCGAAAAAGGCCCAAGGAGAGAGAGGGAATTTAATTTGTTTTCCATTTATTTTAATAGGTTAAATGAAATTTGTGGTATTAAAATTAGTTATCGAGCTCCGAAAATTCACTGAAAATTTCATAGAATAATTTAGAACATGTAGAATATTAAAAAAATATTTCCGGCCGTGATTTTTAAAGGAAAATTTTAGTTTCCTCATTAATTCACTTGATTAAATTGCTTTAACTTTTAATATATTTTTTTAGAAATGCATTATATAAATCTGTGACGTTTGCTATTTGGCGCTTATGACAAATTAATATTCGTCACAATGTCCCATTGAAATACTTTATGACGATTTCTAGTTGGTATTAACGACGAACACCTTTTTTTCGTCACTAAGCCACCCCATCTCATACTAATCGTCATAAAATGGAATGTGCTAATGACGAATAGCTCAGACGTCATGAGAAATTCGTCATAGAAGGTCATATTTCTTAGAGAGAGAGAGAGAGAGAGAGAGAGAGAGAGAGAGAGAGAGAGAGAGAGAGAGAGAGAGAGAGAGAGAGAGAGAGAGAGAGAGAGAGAGAGAGAGAGAGAGAGAGAGAGAGAGAGAGAGAGAGAGAGAGAGAGAGAGAGAGAGAGAGAGAGAGAGAGAGAGAGAGAGAGAGAGAGAGAGAGAGAGAGAGAGAGAGAGAGAGAGAGAGAGAGAGAGAGAGAGAGAGAGAGAGAGAGAGAGAGAGAGAGAGAGAGAGAGAGAGAGAGAGAGAGAGAGAGAGAGAGAGAGAGAGAGAGAGAGAGAGAGAGAGAGAGAGAGAGAGAGAGAGAGAGAGAGAGAGAGAGAGAGAGAGAGAGAGAGAGAGAGAGAGAGAGAGAGAGAGAGAGAGAGAGAGAGAGAGAGAGAGAGAGAGAGAGAGAGAGAGAGAGAGAGAGAGAGAGAGAGAGAGAGAGAGAGAGAGAGAGAGAGAGAGAGAGAGAGAGCGGCGAGCACCTCCTCCTCCTCCATCGGCTCATCCGCCGCCGCCGCGTCGTCCACCACCGGCGGCGGCGGCCACTCATCGATCCCCGACCTCGGCATCCCCGGAGGTCGGCGGCCTACGAGGTGCTCATTGCCTCGTCCCGCACCACTACTCGGGCCTGCACGACACCATCGCGTCGCCGTGCAAGTCCATCCTCCCCTTCGGCGGCTTCAAGTCCGACTGCCGCCTCACCGCCTACCAGGCCGTGGCGAGGTGCCACGCCGACGCGCTCAAGTGGCAGCAGGACTCGTTCCACCGCATCCTCCACCTCTCCGCGCTCCACCGCGAGGGCATCGTCCCTCCAATCCAAGCGAGCAATTGAGAACGCTTCTCCCTTCTCTTTTTGCAGGAGCTCTTGTACGCCAAGTGCAACTCCACCAAGATCCCACTCGTACAGCGCATCACGGCGTTCGGCGTCGTTGTTGACTGCCCCGACGCGGACGTTGGCGATGGCGCCGTGGCTCCGGCGGCGGCGGCACCAGCCTCGTCGTCGTCCGTGGAGGAGTAGTCGGAGATCGGTGGCACCTGCATAATTCCGATTTGGCGAATGATAAGGTATTGCAAAGTGGTTGCTCTCTCCATCGTGTTTAGTTTGAACAGATTATGCAGGTGCCCATTGATTGGTAATATCAGAATTAGTGGACTGAACCGAGCCATTTGTATCTGAACTTACTGAAGGTTTTGGTGGAGAATACAAAGAAGATCTTTCAAGGATTCTGGCCGAGTTATCATCCCTCAACCGAAACTTGAACTTTTCGTAAGTGTCAATCTTTCTGTTTGCCAATGAAATTTTCGATCAATTACTGTTGTTTGAAGTGTGTAAAATGTCTGTTCTTGGCATCATGTAGGGATCAGCAAATTGAGTCCATCTCAACAGGGATTCCAGGGGAGAAATCTGACCTCAATACCTTCTTCCCAAAGTACTGAAAACTTCCTCTGTATACTGCTTATCTCCGTACTGCTGCTGCTTCCTCTGTATTTATACGATTGATTGTATCTGTGATGTGGTGCATTGTGTACTGTGTGGGTGTTGTCGCCTCTGATATATAATGCATATATGCCACCAAGGGAATAAATATGTACATGAATGCTCAACCATGATAATATAAGCTAAACTAATGAGCAAATCAGAAAGCTTGAGTATCTGGGAGTATTATTATTTCGTCGAATGTAATTTACAACTAACTGATTGTTTGCCTTTTAACTACAGAAGGAAAATTTTGGATCCTCGAGAGTTAATATAGTTATTTTTAGTTCCAACTTATATACCATGTAGTTAGAACATTTATATAGCCGCGTTGTGATTTACCCCTGAAATAGCAGAGCCAGGCAGATTGTGGTTAATGCTGTTCAGAAATTGGAGCCGCTGTATGGATGCATACCCAGCCAAATGAAGCTTCTCATTTATTACCACATGTTAATTATGCTTTAGCTGTTCAGAAAGTGTCATTGTACGTTGGTGGGAAAAAGAGTATGTACAAGTTTAAACTATTAATATACAATGAGCTGAGATACAATTACAGATTGTGTCATTACATAGAATCAGTCACTCATAAATCGTGTCACCAATGACTACAAGACCTCTTATTTACATTTTTTTCAAGCTAAAATTATCTGAAAATCTGATTGCTAAAATAAGACCATACATATATGCTTTTATGTTACTTACATTATGTTTCAGACTTAATACTTTTTCTGTATAATCTTCAAAGCTATCCTTTTCTTACATTCGCTCTGAAATAGACTTATATCTGTGATATTGTATTCATTACTATTAGTCATTTGTACCATGTTTCATAACTATTCCTTTGTGCTCAATATGCAATAAGTTTCACTTGTTATTTCTTCTGCATATCATGCCATGCAGGTTTGTCTATCCTTTTCATGTCGACTTGCTGATTCATGATGAGATGGCTATGTCTTGGTTGGTGTGATTCGGACATGTGACTGTTTTGGCCAGTGACTTTGTTTTGGTTAGTTTGCTAGGATAGTTACATGTACGTACTTAGTAACTCAGTGAACCTGTGATTGTATTTGGAATGTGGTTGGGATTTGGCTGTTAACTGGGTTGTAAGTTGTGTTGTATTGGATGTTTCTTCAGGTTGTGTTGGATGCTAATTGGGCTTTAATCTTTGTGCTATATGGGTTGTTATTGTGTTTGATTGTTGGGTCTATATGGGCTTAGCCCACTTGTTATTTGGTACTAATGTAAATAAATATAATATGATTAGGCTGAAAATGGTGTAGTACAATGCTTGGGCCTATATGGGCTTTTGTAATGGACTCGCCCATTTATTATTTGATATTAAAGCAAATGAATGTAATAGAATTGGGCTGAAAATATGCTACATCATAGATGGGCTAGGCTAAAATCTAGTTGAGCTTGCCATTGGGCTAAGCCCATAGACAGGGTGCTTAATACATGGATTTTAATGGGCCATCAGATATTTTATGACGTTTTTTAGGCTAGATAATGACGAATATGAGCGTCACAAAATTATGACGACAGAAGGATCGTCACTAGATTAATGACGAAAAAATAAGGTTTCGTCATAGAACGTCATTAGAGACGCATGATAGGTGACGGATGAATTTTCGTCACGTGAGTGTCACATATTACGAAACGTGATGAAATTTTATGTGTTTGTGACGTAAATGAAGCGTCATCTATCATAAGATTTCTTGTAGTGCGTGCCGTAGGGGGAGCCATCTCCTATGACCCATGTAAACCATCTTTCTTGATTTATTCAGCCATCTACTACGTGTATGTTCCATACAGGGTATGCCTTCTATCCTTTCACGGATTGTCCAGAAAGATTACCCAATGCGGGATAATCAGTAATGGTGCAGAACAATAGAACTCGTAGCGTGAAGTTATCCTGACCATATATATCCCAAGTTTCCACACCCTCTTTCCACAGAATTTCAAAGTCATCTATATCATTGCTGGGTTGTGTCGGACCTTCGATTAACAAGCACAACATAATATATTTCCTTTTAAAGCACAACCATGGCGGGAGGTTATAGTTCGCAATAAGAACTGGCCAAGTGCTGTGAGAACTGCTCATGTCTCCGAAAGGATTCATGCCATCCGTACACAAAACATATCCTCATGTTTCTGGGGTCGGTAGCAAAGTCTTTGTGCTTTCGATCGATATTGCTCCATTGAATCGAATCCGCAGGGTGTCTTAGCAAACCGCCATTCCTTCTCTCTGTGGCATGCCAACGTACTAACTTTGCTTCGTTAGGGTTGGCAAATATTCTCTTGAAATGATCAATGATTGGTAGATACCACATAACCTTCGCCGGACCACCCCGCTTTGACTTCTTTCCCTCTCCCGCGCTCTTCTTTCGCTTGTATCGAGAAGCCTTGCAAACATGACAAGCATCTAGGTCCGCGTATTGCTTGTGGTACAATATGTAGTCGTTTGGACATGCGTGAATTCTCCGGACCTCTAACCCCAGGGGACACAGAACCTGTTTTGCTTTATATGTCGTCTCGGGTGTTCTCCTGAGGAAGCATGTCCTTCGTATTCCCAAAAGTTATGTAAAACTCTTGTCTGTCCATCCACTACTAGCCTTCAACTTCATTAGGTCTAATGTTGCTGGCAATTTGGTGTGATTTGGTTTGCATCCGGCGTATAGAGGAGTCTCCGAGTCACTGACCAACCTGCTGAACTTCATGGAATCTCTCTCGTTCATAGCTGGGTCATCAACATCACGTAACATGTCTTGCAGCAGATCAGGGTCCACATCAACCATTTCACCGCCCAATGGAGATGGGACAAACATGTCATGCTCTTCTTCATCTCCTTCTTCATGATTGTCTGCACCACTTCCGTCTGCAGCTGCACCATCAATACCCAGATCTTGCTCTCCATGCATCACCCAACATGTGTATCTCTCCATGAATCCCCGGCGTATCAAGTGAGCGTGTACTTCCTTTTCATCTTCCCACAAAATCTCATTCCTGCAATCGCTACATGGACAACACATGTACTTGTCGTTTCTTCTTATCCTATCCTCCTCCGCGGCTTTTGTAAAACTTAATACGCCATCTCTATACTCCTTATACTGACGCCTAAAGCCCGTCGTGTACATCCAACTTCGATCCATCGCTGAAAACTGAAAAAAAATATTAGTTAACATGCTACTCAATTAATAAGAAATTATCAATACCTTTTTACTTACTTTTATGATTTTTCTTGTTCTTCCTTGGAAAAAAAAATGTCAAAAATTCGCCTCCTTCAACCTCCCACCAAAATAGTGAACAGTGGGATAACTTCAGACAACAGTCGGGTGGACTAATTATAGTGTGCAAAATATATCTCAATCGGGCCAAATATACGACATCTCTAACGGGCGGACAGTCATCTCTAACGGGCATAAATAAAAGCCCGACACTGATAAGAGTCATCGGTGACGGGCATTAAGGCTATCTCAATCGGGCCTTTTTTTTGGAGCCCGTCACAGATGAGTATCTGGGCCCGATTGAGATAGTGGAAGTCATCTCAATCGGACCTAACTCTGAGCCCGTCACAGATGAGTGTCATCGGTGACGGGCTATATGTACTTGGGCCTCGATTATGTCTGTACGAGTACATTTACAACGGTGTATTTTTAAGCCCGATTGAGATGACTTCGTTCTGACGGCCCAAGAAGTACAGGCATGTGTTCGCCCGTCACAGAAGGCCGGATCTGTACTAGTGACAATTAGTTTAAGTTAGCTGCATTCATTATTTTATATGAGGAAGTACCATTTTATTGAGAACATCACAAAGTGTCAAACAACAAAAATATGACCTATTTATACAAGTGAACGAAATACAGCTTCGTCAGAATATTCATAACTATATATACCGCATATTATTCTCTCTATCTATTATTTTCATGTGTTCTGTTGCTTTGCCATAACGAAGAGTTTCTTCCTTTGATAAATCGGAGAGGGAAAAAATGGATAAGTGTTTTCGAAAAAGAAAAACAGAGATAAATGTTGCATCGCCGTTTAGCAAAATGCCAAGTCAACAGCAGCATACAGAATTTTGAGTCAACTGCAATAAATGCATAGCCCCATAGTATCGCTTATGCTAGCCGAATTTTAAATTTAAAAATTAATTTTTTTGATTTTGTAGTTTTTTAGCGAAGTTTATTTTACACATCGGATCACTAGAAACATGTAAGTCTTACCCATAAATTTCTTTTTTGTTGTTAATATGCGGTTCGGATTAACATATGCATAAGCAAAATAAGTCCACTTTGACTCTCTCTCCAATCTAATTCGTATCTTTCAACCGTAGTACCAGTATCTTGGCCCTAGCTATTAAAACCGGTGCATTTTGACTGCTAAGACAGTACAACCCCCTCTCCGGCATCGATGGTTACCACCGCCGCCCGCCGCCTCAGGCCACTGCCACCGCTCCTTCCCTCGCCATTGCTGATGGGGGAGAGGGTACTAGGGTAGGAAGGGAGACACAGAGGAAGTGAGTACGACAAGTGGGCCACAGTATTTTTTCTCTCCAGTCACTTACATGTGGCCCACTTCTACGTTGTGATTGGGTTGTCACGTCAGCAAGGGTTGACCAAGCCAACGAGCCATGTCAGCAAAAAAAACCACTGAGAAAATCAAATTGCAATATATCTGGCGTTGCAGTTAAGGGGTAAGATTGGAGCAGTACGTGAGGGAGTTAAAGTGGACTTACACCTAAACGGAAAAATGGGGCCGTGCCTCCATGACATCGGTTTTGATAATTAGCGCGTACGCGCGACTTCTCTAAGTCATGCGCGTGCCACGTGGCGGGCCCTCGTCACCGCGTGGATCTGCGCCCCGTGAGCTTTCCTTTTTTTTCCGAAATTTTCTTTCCGGAGACACGTTCATCTAAACTAACTAATCCAGTTAGTGTTAGATAATGACGATAATTAAGGTAAGATTTATTTTTTTTCTGAAGAATTTTTGTAAGTAATAGATTGAAAATAAATCTATACGTGAAGTCAAAATTTGAAAATTTTCACCCCAGATTTGGAAACTTTCAACCCAGATTTGAAAACTTTCAACTCGAAATTTGAATTTTTGAAGTCAAATTTTGAAAACTTTCAACTTCTCATCTCAAATTTGAAAAACTTTCAACTTTTCATGTCAAATTTGAAAAACTTTCAACTCAAATTTAAAACTTTTAACTCAGATTTGAAAACTTTCAACCCAGATTTAAAAACTTTCAACTCAAATTTGAAAACTTTCAAGTCAAGATTAAAAACTTACAAATGTACATTTGTAAAGAGGTGTGCGAAAGATTGAAAAAAAAATCAGAAAGAAACGGAAAAAAAAAGAGTCCGAAGGCGCCAAGATCGGAAAAAAAAAGTATGAAAAAAAAGGCGCGCGGGGATGGGCTGGGCCGATCCGTACATGCAACAGTCCAGGTCCAGCTTTGCGACCCAAGACCACCATTGTCGACAACTACCATCTGGGCCGCAGTGGGCTAGGCCCAAACCGGGCCCACCTACGAATCGCCGAGCTTACCCGGAGCGCTTCCTCCTCGCCGCCGCACGCCACGCTGGTGCACCGTCGTGCTTCGCCGAGGCCGCGAGCTCTCCTCCCTCCGCGCGCCATGGATGGGTCGATGGGGTATGAGAGGAAGCACGTCGTGCGGGTTATGAGTTATTACTCCGCTTCTGTAAGAACCCTAGCCCCCAAATTTTTACCCCCCCATTTCTTAATTTTAACCCGTCCCCGATGTGCTGCATTGCTTTCGCATTGGATTTGATTTGATGTTACTTCTTACTCCTGTGTTGGGTTAGAGATGATGTAGATTAGTTTACGGGCAGGCCAGCTTGCGTCATTGGTTTGTATCCATGGATTGTAGTGGTTAGCCTTGGAGATATGAGATTGGAGATTCTTCTGTTATTACTGATGAATTGTGACAATTAGAGCGTGTTAATTTTTTTTAAAAGATAATCGTATATGTTATCTCTTGTTTATTGCTACCAGAAGACGTTAGAAGATTTGTTTACCTCTAGGGACCGGTTAATTCATGCTCAACCATTTTTTGTGAGGGTTCTTGATGTAGCTTAGGCTATTGTTTTTGTTCAAGAAAAGAATTTGATGCATCTTTTATGTGTTTTGATAAATTGACTATGGAATGTGGAGTAGCAAGCTTTCATTGCTCTAGAAAATGGTAATCAGTCTACATCTCACCACGCTATAATATATTTTTCTAGCAGTATTGTATTTTATAATTTGTCAAGTCTATTTTGCATTGTCTCAAAGGGTGCCAATTGCTGTCAAGTGTTGTACGACTTCATGCATGCTGTATTCTCTGCACATAGGAAGCCAGAGCATTAAACCTGGCAGATAAACTATTTGAAGGAAAATTGAGTTTATTGGAGAAAGAGTTACATAACACAATAGATCTGCTTCAATAGCTAGTAGCCTTCTGGCCTCCATAGGTACAAAAGAAGTCGTCAGGGGTCCAATTGCTTTTATACCATCCTGTTTTGGCAGATCGCATCCACCTTCCATGTTGTTTGATCAAACATTCAGCATCCATATTTCCTCATTTTCCCTATTTTGCCCCTTCCAAATTGTGGAGATGTTGGCGTCATAAACCCACTGGAATATTTTGATGTCAGTTAGATCAGAAGAATTGCATTTTGGACCACTTAATTTCCATCTTTCTTTGGATTTAGCTATTGAAGTGTTTTTTTTTTTCAAATTCTTCTGCAAATTGAGAAGTAATAATACTCGGATTGGAGTCTATGATGTTGCCTAGAGCTGCAGCATTATCATGCATGGGTTTGATGAAAAATTAAAGGGGTATTGATCTGATTCAAATGTAAAGGGTGACTAGCCTTAATCAATTGTTAGTAAATCAGCTATTTTTACACAACGTTAGCGGACAACCAAGAAAACCGGGAGGTTGGCTTGCTACGGTTATTAGTGGTGGAGAGGTGAATGGACCACAACCAACACTCTGTTGTTTATTAATAGTAAAGATAAAAGGTTGAGAAAATGGCAAATGAACAAAATGCCCCTTGCGCTTTCCATCTCTCTCTTTCATCATCCCTCGCCTCTACTCTCTCCATCTTCATCTCTTTTTTTTTTGGTCTGCAGATCTGGCGGTACAACAGCCTTCTCCCCAGCATATGCTCCTCACCGGAGGAGGCTAAATATATTGTATGTGTGCTTTTGCTTCCTGACATTTTATAACCAGATTCTTCCTACTAATGTATGGATGTCATACAGAACGGGACTTGTATAAGGTTTTCATCTGCAAGTTGGAGTTGGAAGCCAATGTGAAGTTGAGAGGCTTAGACATACAGAATAAAGTGGATGGGGAAGAGAGCTCTGCTGTCAGGTGAAGCCTGGGGAATCGTCTTCACTTTTTGATCCAGCAGCAAATGCATATGTTCCCGACTCAGCGAGGAGGTCTGCTTTGATCTCCAGTCAAGAACTTGATTAAAAAACATACAACTAGAATCAGGTACAATGTCCCTATTATGGGGTTCAAGGTCTTTGTGGTACAAATTATAGATCTTGCATATAATTATTTCTCATGCTATTACGGATTCATATTTTACAGTTCTTGTCATATTCTCCAGGTATCATTCTGCAGCACCGTACATTGTGATTTGCCTGGCAAAGGATGTGTTCTCCAGGATAATGGTGGTTTAGCTTCTGGTTTACTTTATTATTTGGTGGATTTTATCATCATAAATCGGTACAATGGGGAAACACTCAGCTGAATCAGGTGCTAGTATGCTCTTGCATGGAGACATGGACATACAGATAGTGGAAGCAAAATGTCTTCCCAATATGGATCTTATGACTGAAAGGATGCGAAAATGCTTCACTGGCTATGGCGCTTGTAGTACTGAGTGTGGGAAGTCTGATCCACATACAGACGTGAGGAAGATCATTACTAGTGATCCATATGTTTCGGTTTGCCTCTCGGGAGCAACAGTGGCACAAACTCGAGTCATTGCAAACTCAGAGAATCCTAAATGGGATGAACATTTTTATGTTCAGGTTGCCCATTCTGTTAGCAGAGTTGAGTTTCATGTAAAAGACAATGATGTTTTTGGAGCAGAACTTATAGGCGTGGCTTCAGTACCAGTTGAAAACATCACACCAGGTGATACCGTCAGTGGTTGGTTTCCAATATCTGGTCAGTATAGTAATCCTATGAAGGCATCTCCTGAACTTCATTTGTCTATCCAGTACAAGCCAATTGAGCAGAATCCATTGTACAAAGATGGAGTTGGTTCTGATGGTTGTCAGAGTATTGGTGTGCCAAATGCTTATTTTCCTCTTCGAAAGGGTGGTATGGTCACTCTATATCAAGATGCCCATATTCCTGATGACTTTTGTCCTAAAATTGAAATTGATGGTGGAAGAGTATACGAACAAAATAAATGTTGGGAAGACATTTGCCATGCAATTGCTGAGGCTCATCACCTTATTTATATAATTGGCTGGTCGTTGTATCACCCTGTCAAGTTGGTAAGGGAATCAACAAAACCTATGCCCAATGGAAGCCCACCAACCCTTGGGGGGCTTTTGAAAACCAAGGTTCAAGAGGGGGTCCGTGTTATTGTGTTACTTTGGGATGACAAAACATCACATGACAAATTTCTCTTGAAAACGGTAGGCTGCATTCTGAATTATCTATTTTACCCCTTTATCATCTTGATTTGCTCATGCTATGAAAATGGCTATATATGAAATTTACTCTGCGTTTTGAAGTGTTGTGACCTTCCATTTTTGATTATTATGCTAGTAGCATGTATGATTTTGACAAAGGGACAATGATTATAAAGCTAAAAGTGCTTATCTAATATCTCTACATGCTACTACATTAATAATAAAAAGGTGGTGAGTGCTGAAAATATAAACTGAAAAGGGTGGGAAAAATAAATGGTAGGTAATATCTTCCCTCTTGGTACTGGTGTCATGGGAGCTTTGATAGGACTGCTGAGAAGCTAAATATCCAAAGTACTCCTTTATGTTTTGGTTGTTATTGTAGCTCAACTTATATAAAATTGTTTATGAGATAAATCTTGATGAACAAAATCCTTACCGCAAATGCATTTGTTTGAATGCTGTTTTCTTTAGGAAAGAGTAGTCTGATGGAAATGATGTAGGTTGAATGCAGGATGGACTCATGCATACACATGACGAGGAAGCTCGGAAGTTTTTCAGGCATTCTGGTGTACATTGTGTGTTGGCTCCTCGCTACGCTAGCAACAAACTTAGCATTTTTAAGCAGCAGGTGGGATGTTATTTGCTCCCTTCCATTTTGGTGGCGGAACAGTTATACTTATTTATACATACTAGTTGATACCCCGCGCTTTGCTGCGGGATATGTGGATGAATGTATGTTATATATTATAAAAATGATATACGTATATGTTTAAATCATGTGAAGATGGTGATTTGACATTGCTTGCGTGCTAAGTTCTAAAAATACAACTAAATTACAAATGATATATCATGTTTGCAAGAGATCTAAAATACTCTAGATAATAACTGCTAGTGGGTGATGATGTGGCACACTTGCATCTTGAGCTTTAGGAGTTAGTGGGTACCAACTATATAGAAAGTATAGATTGAGTAATCGTTCTTGTTCTCTTGTCTATATCTCCTAGCTTCTTAAGTATCATCTTTTGGAAACTTAAAAATGTGTACATGCCTATACATAGAGAATGTTTGCTGTCATACTTGACAAGATTCTAATGAATTTAATTCATGCACATGATGTAATATTCTATTTTTTTTTTTACTGAAAATGATGTAAAATATTCCTTTCATGTATAACGATGTTCTTCTTTGCTTATTTGATATTTCAAGGAGATAATTAGTAATTTTTCATTTGTAAATTACTTGAAAAAATTGCTATATTGTTATTTATAATTCAGAAATATTTAGGAGAAAAAACCTATTTTAGGTATGTTGTAAACATTAAAGCCTATTACTACCCCTTATGCCAACTGCCATGCTCTTCATTAAACTTCTGTCGAATAAATTAGCAATTCTCCTCATATTTCTGATTGTTTGGAAAAGTCCAGGTGAACTATTGACTTATATAAGACATGCTGCATTTGTACTTCTAATACAGTCTATCCGTTGAATCTGACGCAGTGAACAATTACAATGAAGTTACTGGTTGACAAAGCTTTCATGGATGCAACTAAGTTTCTAACAATGCTTAGTTGCTTAATGTACTACATCTCACCAATTTTTCTTTTCCAGGTTGTAGGAACTTTGTTTACACACCATCAGAAATGTGTCATTGTTGACACCCAAGTCATAGGGAACAATAGAAAAATACTCTGCTTTTATCGGTGGCCTAGACTTATGTGATGGCAGATATGATACACCTGAAACAGGCTCTTCAAGGATCTTGACACCGTCTTCAAGGATGATTTCCATAATCCCACATTCCAAGTAAATTCTCTAACACTCTAGTTTTCCTTCTAGAGATTCTCCTACATATTTCTAAAGGGGAATGTCCACCATCGGCCCTTTAACTGTGGGCAAAGTCCATTTAAACCTTGAACTCAAGAATCGTCTCATCCCAAACTTCTAACATTGGGCCAAATATCACCCTGGCCAGAGCTAACCTCACAATTCCCATCAACTATAGTATTTTCCATAAAAACCAACCCTCTTCTGAGTGCTCAAGAACACATCATGATCATACAGTCATACTATCTGCAGTTTCGCACTATTGTGGTTTCTCCTTGTGGACTATTTTTTAGTTTAGGGGCAGAAAGTGAAGGCTTTTTTCCTTTCTAAAACTATAAATGAGACATGAACCTGCTAAAATTTAGAACATCATTCTTTCATTCGCAGGTTAATATAGTCTGGGCCTAGACAACCATGGCATGATTTACATTGCAAGATTGAGGGTCCAGCTGCCTATGATATACTTACAAACTTTGAACAGAGATGGAGAAAATCTGCAAAATGGAAAGTCAGCGTTAGAAGAGCTGTAAGTTGGCACCATGATACCTTGGTAAAAAATAAACCGGATGTCGTGGATTGTCTCCCCCTCTGCAGATGAGTTAAATGCACGTGTTTGTGAACAAGATGATCCAGAAACTGGCATGTACAGGTACTACAATTTATCCAATCATCAAATATCTACCATCTCCTTGCAATTACTACGTCAATTTTAGTCTAATAAATTGTTCTTTACTTTACTCGTCGCTAGAATTCCGGTCCATTGATTCAGGATCAGTAAAAGGGTTCCCTAAACTTGTTCAGGAGGCTGAGTCACAGGTACTGCCTGTTTCCCAAGTTCAAATAGCAATGCATTACAATTTTACATGTGACCTTCCTGGGATTTCTTTCAACATTAAAAATGTAAGTTTTCTATCAAAAGGTGTGTCCTAGGCTCCTAGCAATGAGGTGATTGTATTTGTGCAGAATCTTGTCTGCGCGAAAAATCTGCAGATAGACAAGAGCATACATAATGCATATGTGAAAGCTATCAGATCTGCACAACACTATATCTACATTGAAAATCAATATTTTATTGGATCTTCATACTACTGGTCTTCAAATAGAAGTGCAGGTAACAAGTTGACTATCAGCTATCCTATTGTTTTCTTTTCTTATTGCTATGTGCACTGCATCCCATATAAAGCAAACTTTATATTTGCCTCACAATACCTTGTACACTAGAACATGCATTTGGATTTTGTAGTAAAGCATGCTCCTGATTTCCATACTGGAAACTTGGTTTATTTTCATATCTCTAAGGCAATTACTGGGCAGTGAGAAATGAAAAACAAACATGACTATAGCTGGAAACAGGTGATAAAGATTAAAGAAAGCTACCTCGTTAGTATCTAGCATGTGATTTATTCCTTAAATCGTGGATACAACCATGAATCCAGCTTTTGAATAATCTTGTATTTACAGGTGCAGAGAATTTGATACCGATCGAATTGGCCATAAAGATTGCAAGAAAGATTAAAGCTAGGGAAAGATTTGCAGCTTACATTGTTATACCAATGTGGCCCGAGGGTAATCCAACAACTGCTGCTATGCAGGAGATCCTCTTTTGGCAGGTTTGTTCCACATCATTATATATCATGGCTTCATCTTGAGATATTTTGGGAAATGCATCACACATTTTGATTTTAAGATATTGAATGAATCATGATTGATTATGCATTCTACCTTATGTTTTGCTGCTTCTGTTTAATCTCATCTAGGGACAAACAATGTCCATGATGTACAAGATTGTCGCAGAAGCACTACAGAAGGAGGGGTTAGATGATACACATCCACAGGATTACCTTAACTTCTACTGTCTTGGTAAGCGTGAAGTCTCAAATGACGTATCTACAACAAGCCATTCCAATGAGAATTCCCCACAGGTAGTAATATTTTCTTCTTTCTCTAATAAGCATATCAAGCTAAGCACATTCGATGTGCTTTGCTGGAAAATAAACAATTACTCCCTCCGTTTCATATTGTAAGACTTTCTAGCATTGTCCATATTCATATAGATGTATATGTCTAGATTCATAAACATCTATATGAATGTGGCAATGCTAGAAAGTCTTGCATTGTGAAACGGAGGAAGTAATTCCTTTCTTTTACTCTCTAGCGCCTGGTCCAAAAGTTCAAGCGGTTCATGATCTACGTGCACTCCAAGGGGATGATTGTCGATGATGAGTATGTGCTCATAGGATCAGCCAACATAAATCAGAGGTCCATGGATGGCTCAAGGGACACCGAGATCGCTATGGGCGCCTACCAGCCTCACTACAGCTGGGCAGGACGCAAGAAAGCTCCACGAGGACAGGCATGCTACTGTTCATTTTCCTCACCAATTAAACCTTTACATAATACCTACAAGCACCTTTACAGTGATCTCTATTGGTAGTATTCTACTGCCTGTATTATCACTATTAGTAGTATGATCACCAGTATTAGTATTACCACCAGTATTATTTCTTTTGTCTTCCTCTTCTGTTTTGTTTCACCTCCTTCCTATCATTCTAGTCTCGGCCCCTTTTGGCTTTATATGTTCTTCACCCACAATTAATACAATGGTTAAAAGGTGGAGTCTCTGTAACTTTTGCATAAAAAAACAACTAGTAGTAGTGATATCAAGTTTTGAATCATTGATTTATTAGTTTTACTATCATTAGAAAAAAAATCTACTACTAATAGTTGAGGTGGTAGTGGTAGTACTCGCTCCGTACCATAGTATAAGAGATTTTACCCCTTCTACTCGTCCCACAGTATAAGGGATTTTGGTATGCTCACATCCATCAACTCCAATTCAAATTTCTACCTATTTTAACCTCCAACTACCTACCCACAACCAAAATCACATTTAATAGAATACCTACCCACAACCAAAATCACATTTAATAGAATACCTACCCACAACCAAAATCACATTTAATAGAATACCTACCCACAACCAAAATCACATTTAATAGAATACCTACCCACAACCAAAATCACATTTAATAGAATACCTACCCACAACCAAAATCACATTTAATAGAATACCTACCCACAACCAAAATCACATTTAATAGAATACCTACCCACAACCAAAATCACATTTAATAGAATACCTACCCACAACCAAAATCACATTTAATAGAATACCTACCCACAACCAAAATCACATTTAATAGAATACCTACCCACAACCAAAATCACATTTAATAGAATACCTACCCACAACCAAAATCACATTTAATAGAATACCTACCCACAACCAAAATCACATTTAATAGGGGTATTCTAGTCTTTTTATTTTATCCTTAATCTTACCCAAAATGGAATGATCCCTTGTATTATGGGACGGAAGGAATATATAAATAGATATGATCCATTGGATTGGAAATGATGCATGGTTTTGATTAATTCTACCACCATTAAAGACCATTTTTAAAAGACTTCAATACTTAATTACCTGCTGCTCCAGCTTGTAACCTCGCACTTCAAAACTGTTCATTTTTCAGGTGTACGGGTACAGGATGTCGCTGTGGGCGGAGCACCTGGGTACAGTGGAGGAGTGCTTCCGTTGGCCTCACTCCGTGGAGTGCGTCCGGCAGGTGAATGAAATGGCAGAAGAGAACTGGGCGCGCTACGTATCGCCGGAGATGGTGAATATGCGGGGGCACCTCATGAGGTACCCCATCAATGTTGAACGGGATGGTAGGGTTGGTCCGGTGCATGGGTACGAGTGCTTCCCGGATGTCGGTGGCAAGGTGCTCGGCACACACTCTTCTCTTCCAAATGCATTGACAACTTGAATTGGCTGGAGCATGAACAAAGCTAGATGTGGCAACTGCCACTAATACTTTGAAAAGAATCATTTTGGGGCGTGAAGCTTTTTTGTTTGTACATGAAAGAGAGACTGCTTGATACCAGTTCCACACATTGCTGTTATAGAGTACTGCAGTTCGACTGCTGCATATGCAGTATGTATAATAGGATTTCAATTATCATCATCTCTGGCTGGATGCAAATACATCTGTTCTTGCATTTAGTTTGTTGTAAAAGGCACCTTCCCTTTATTCAGACAGTCGGTTAGCCTTAAAAACAAAATTCTTGGTGGCACATGATTCAAGAATTTATTGGAATGCCTCGGAAGCATTACATTACTTTCTCTCAAAATGTACGAGAAAAATTATCTCTTCAAGGCTGTTTGGTATTGAGCAATATAACCAAACTTTTTGGCGCGATGTCATGTGACCATAATTTTTTAGCACATAGGCAAGAGGGTTGCACATTTTTAGTGAACACATTATGACCATAATTGGGTGGCATCTATCTACTGCAAAGTTCTGTCAAGTCACTCAAAATTGATTTTCATTCTAGTTATCCCCCAAACATTTTCTCAACACATTCACAAACGGCTGACAGTTGTTAAAAATGACCTGGAAACATTCTTTTATGAGCAATTTTATGGTCCTCGAGAAGGTACCATGAGTACCACTTTTTCTATTGTAAAATTTGGTATCTCTTGGTGCCTGTAACTGCACCTGATCCGAATTCACCTACTAATACTATGATGTATGCATATCTCTTAAGACCATCTCCAGTGTGAGTAAAATCGAACTGTACTCTAAAAGACCGAAGACAACATATTGCGACAATCAACTGATATGTCTCAGAGCAAAAAATGGACAAAAAATATGAGTCGAACTTAGCGACTAAAAAATGGATGCATGTGATTGAGAGAATTTTTTTTATGTGGGCCATACAATCGAAGTGAAACATTGTAGCTACTGATCAACCAAACTTTTGTTCGACCACAATAGTCGAATCAAGTCTGCAGGTACCCTAAGGACATAGAAAAAGCTTCAACCGTTTTAATTCTTTTACTTCTCAAACAGTAAGTAGGTACAAGGACAGGAGAAAAATCGCTTATTACAGATATTTATTCTAAGCATAATATATTCATGGCATTCCTTGGCCTACCAAAAAAAATATTTGTACAGTTAAAAAGATTGAGGGCTAGTTTGGTTTGGTTCCAAATTGTGCCTTGCCAATTCATTGGCAATTTTCAATAGTGTTTCTAGTTGTTTGGATTGGTGCCAAATTTTAACAACATATCTCTTTAGATAGAAAAGTTTTGACCATCTAAATTTGGTAGTGCCAAAAGTTACCCAAACTTTGGCACTACTAAAATTTTGGTATGGTACCAAACCAAACTAGCCCTGATTGTATAATCAGAGTATTGCATAATAGATGTGATATGCATAGTAGAGATGTAAGCTAGCCATATATTATGCTCGCTGCAACAAAACAGCAGCAGCGCCAACCACACGACCCTGTTAAACCATAATAGAACAGGGTGTAGATAAAAAAAGTCTTCCGGCCATGAGACCAGAAATTGGTTCAAATGCGGTCGTCGTGATTGAATATCGTTTGATCGAAATATAGAATTGTTAATTTGATCACTGTGTACTTGTTTACATTTTTTTATCACTGTGTAGTGTAGTGATATAATTTCGTTTGATCACTGTGTACTTGTTTATATCGTTTTCTTTTTCGACAACGTGTAGGAGAGTTACGCACTAGAGAAGACTCGTCCAAGCCCTTCAGGACCATGCATGGTTAAACATAACAAACTAAGACTAGAAGAAAGGAAAACATTAACCTGCGAAACAAACTTATGGATAAAAATTAAGAGGACCTTTGCTTTGCTCCACCAAACACCATAATTTCTCCCATCTCTAATATTCTGCATAAGTGCATTGGTATTAGGTGAGGTCTCCTCTTGATCATAAGAGGAGGACTAATAATACAGCCGACCTGTTGACTGTAAGGTTCTTTGCAGCCTTCTCTCAGCCTACCCATATAATAGTTGGCTCTTTACAATTAATACAGGACCCACTTGTCTCTCTCACAGAGTTTTTTGGTTCTTGTGTCCAAACCGGATGTAAGTTTACAGTCCGCTTCTCCTCTCTCTCCTCTCTTCTCTCCTCCACCTAAGCATTTAGCCGGCTTATAGCCTACTATTATACTTGCTCTAAAGCGGGCATTTCTCTGGGTGATCAAGTCCACGGTGGACCAACTGATCAACATTCCAGCATCTATCAAGTGAGGCCAACCAAACAGAGAAATGACAACAACGCACGTAGAATTTTTCTTTCACACTGAAGAAACAAATATTTTTGTTTTATGGAAATAAGAAAGATGGAAGATCTTCTCTTTTTTTTTCATTTCACTGTGTATTCTCCATTATCCAGACTCCAGAGAAACAATTTTTTACTCTATTTTTGTTTTTTTGGAAATGGGGAAGATCCATTAGGCAGGAAAACATGGAAAAACTCGAATGCCTAGTTGCATGCAGCCAAGCAAACCCCCTACAAAGAAGCAAAGGCAGAATGCCTCAAAATTGCATAGAGCCGTTGTAGACTTGTGATATAATCTATAGATTCATATGGTAGCACTTGGGACATTTAAACCAGCAGAACGTAAAGAGTGGTTTTGTATGCATTGTAGACACGCGTCTAACCAGCGGACGCCCAAGGTGTTCTACTGCAGTGCATGCAGTAGAAAGTGCATAGACTCTGCTTTAGCCCTTGTTTAGTTCCCAACTTTTTCTTTAAACGTTCAACTTTTTCATCACATCAAAACTTCACTACACACATAAACTTTCAACTTTTTTCTTCAAACTTCCAATTTTGACGTGGAACTAAACACATCCTTATTCCGTGCTCTCCTTCGGTTATCAACAAGACGTCTTTCAGGCGGTTGCTGGGCTGGGAGCTATCTCTGCTGTGCAGTGCTCTCCATCTCTTCTTTGTTCAGCACGGTTGCTGGACGCCCAGTCGCCCAGCGTACCGTGCGAATGCCTCTGGAGTTGGGATCACCCTCTGGATCCGCCAATGCTATCCGGAGCTAAGCAGCGTCCATAGGCGAGATATGACATGGATACAAGTGGAAGCAGTGGGGACGAGAACTCGCCCTCATCTTTAATTTTCACCCGGTGGGTGTTGTGTTAGCCATAAAATTGTACTTGCGTGCATTATCCCATTGTTGCACAAATACCAGTTACATCCATCAGTTTTTCTTTTTCCGGCCAAGATGAGACACCAGCACACAACATAACACTATCCACGCCATTCATGTCTAGTTTTGCAACTCTCAAGTTGAACAGCCCCCACCAACGTTAAGAATCAGCTCCACAATGCCTCAACTGCGTCTATTTCCATTCAAATAAATACATTATAAATTAGCTATCATAAATCTACTATGTGAAATTAGCTGTCATAAATCTACTATGTGTGTGCTTCCATACTTCTAGTAGTAGAGAGCATGGCTCACCTCAATCCCCATGTTCAACCTTCAATTTAAGGGGGAAAAACATCTATATCCCAGCACATGACAATGCAATACGCTCTTCATGGGTGCCATTTGATGCTGCACCCGACACTATAGGAACAAGAAGCAAATGCAAGTAAATGATAAAGTGAAGTGACATACATGGTGATTAAAGCAACACAGATTCTCTAGGAACTAAAGGAAACCTGGGTTTTGGCACAAAAGGTAGCTCTTGTCCACTAAGTGCACAATCAATCGCACGACTTAAATCCCTACAAATAAGATACCAAATAAGCACAGGGGAGGGTGAACTGGAAATTTTGTTCAAGATGTTAGAAAACATACCTTCCGGTAACTGGCACGTTGTTACTTGGTCTTGAATCGTCAAACTGCCCATGGTAGAAAAGCTCAAATGGCCTTCGTCCATCCTGGCACCGGGAAACCAAAATGATTAGATAGAATAATAGTAGATTACGCTCGTAGTGTGCAAATTTGTGAGGTTAGTGTAATTCAGTATAACTTGCAAGATGAGAACCGACATAACTTGGGCAGCATATGGACCAGCACAATAGTCCACATTAGCTAATTAGAGTGTTTCAGTGCCTGAATAGGAAACCCAAGTCACAAGGCTGCAGGGGGTAGGCTAGGCTGCTAGATTTCTTTTCCAGAAAAATGCTTCCTGATTTTATTTTCCCATTGAAGTCCCTGAGTTGCTGCATGATGTATTTCAATGGTGATCTGCTCACTGTCAGGAGCTACAAATGCAGTAAACAATTTGTATCATAAAAACAGAACAACAATCAAATGATACCTCGTTGTACCCTTGCTCAGTTGGTGTCCCAGTCAGTGCTGAGACACTCTAATTAGCTAACATGGATTGTCTAGCCGTGGTTAGCATGCAACTTGCAAGTTATTGCAGCAGTTCAAGTATTTTGCATGGCGTTGCATTAAATTTCTTTCAGGAACAACGTGTTAGCATCCTAGACATTGGACATAGCAGCATCATGAATTCATGATTCTAGGCATAAGCATAGATGATGTTACCTTTTTGAACAAGTAAAACTCTGGCGTGCAGACGGCTCGAAAAGCTTTAGCAACTTCTTGAGACTGCAGGTTGCAGTAGGACAAATGAGTTAAATAGAGAAAGCATGGCCGCTGTGTCTGGACAAATAGCCATACAATTGAAGGGAATAATGTGGTCAAACCTCATCATATAGATACGGGAAAGAGTACTTATACAATTTTGCTTCCTCAGCTATGTAATCAGGACCATCCTACAAAATCAGATGAACTTGTGTTAAAATGGAAAAATCTGACAAGTATCACATAGATCACATGGAACAGAAGAACATAAAACAACTAGTTTCCATATCCATGGATCACTGATAGGAAGGAATTGTTGCCTAATCCTATACTACAGTAACTCAAGAAGTATTTTTCTCATACACCAAGAGAAACTCATGACATCTTATCGGATAGACTATAAGCTTGTCAGCTTACATATAATATAACCAGCAGCTAAATGGCTATCTAATTATCTATAGCCATTGTATTTTATACCCTGCAGGACAAATCCTAAAATTCGATGCTTCTCCAGCATACATATCTGTGTTAAGGTACAACTTAAAACGAAAATTCCACCAAACAGGCAGAGATGGGAAATGTTTTCTTTGCCAGACTTGGTTGGGCGTGTGGCTAAAAGCAATAGTTACTCAGACGACGGTTGATTTCCTAAAAAAAATTAGATAGGGTAACAATTTGAATTAAATCTGCTATTTAAAAGTTTTAAACAATTTTTAGTAGCTTCTATATTACTATAGAGTATGTGGTTTAAATTTCATGATCATCTGTATCTTTATAATTTTTTTGTATTTTATTTCGTTTCAATATAATTTCAGGACTTCCACAACTGCTACTACATTCAAATAAAATATTTTATAACAAAATCCATTAAGCTCTCAACAAGAGAACTTCTGGTTACTTAAGATTCATAAGCATGCAGAAGACCAAAATAAAAGGTATACAGTTCATTGGTTGTAACTCAACCTGTGGGTGTGTCACAATTGAGTTCGAGGATATGGCAACAGCAGCAAGCCCTTTCTGCATTGTATCGAGATGTCAATACAAACACACAAGTTAAAGGGAAAAGCTCACTACCCATTCTAGAGTCCATACCTCCATGTAGAATGAGGTGAGCTTCGCAATATCTTTTTTGAGATGCTTTACAAATGGACAGTGATTACATACAAACATAACCTGAAAAGAGGAAAAGAATCATATAAGATGTAGATAATCTATGCAGTGGCTGATCGATTGCTCAATTGCCTACATCCCCTCCTTTCTCTTCTTAAACACAGACTACGAGTTTCCCAACAAAACAAAATTCATATCTCAAGAGCTGATAGCTACTTCTTAAAGAGATAAAGATACATGCTGACATAAATATCATTCAGCACTTATTAATAGACTTGAAATTTGGCAAAGAAATTCAGCGGGAACTCAAGGACTAATTTGACAAAATGGAGATAATAAACTGGTAATGTTCTTCCATCAAAGTCATAAGCCACATCTTGAATTCTTGATCTGTTTCATTCATAAAGAGGCTGTAATACCTACAAGA
>CM020189.1:14097735-14108500 GCA_009805545.1 Oryza longistaminata
GGTCGCGCTCCGGCGGCGGCGGTGGCGAGTGACATGGCGCGGGTGGGGCTGTGTGGCTGAGAGATGCACCGTGTTGGCTCTCGTTTTCTTTTCTTTTCTTTTCTTTTCTTTTTAAATATGGAAAAAGGGATTTGGTTTTTGGCTTTTGGCGGAGTAAATTCTATAAAAATCTCAGTTGCACTGTCACGTTGAGAAGATTGCTGAGGTGGAATATTTAGTAATTAGGAGTGAGGAATACCTAAATAAACAAGGTTTAATTGGATCATGCCATTTTTGCTAGTTTTGAAAAATATCGTTGTTATTCCTTAATTCGTAACCATACCAATATAATACTCTCAAATCTAGATCCATGCCATGCTCTACAATTAACATACATTTTGAATCGTTTTAGGTGTACTATATTTTTTATAGACTAAAATACCTATGCCGATTCTCTTTTACCCTACGCCAAAGTGCTGAGCAGCAACGGCACGATGGGCCGCAACGTTGGGGACAGTTAGTCCAGCAGTGACGTGCGACCCGATAGCGGTGGAGAAATCGGCGGTGGCGATGATATCCGTGTTGGGGTGGTATGCTATGGGCGCAGTACAAGGACGGATGGTCCGGCGGCAACTGCGACGCTGCCCATGGCGGTGCCATCTGTTGCGAGCTCAACACGAGGAGATCTAGTGGTGACGGCGGCAAGGTCTAGGTGTTCTGTAGATCTAGCAGCGGCGATGTTGGGTCTGGCGTCCGCTAGGTCTAGCGGGCAGCAATGAGCTGAGCTGCGTCATGCGGTCCAACAACGGCGACGTTGGGTCTGGTGTATCTAGAGGTGGGCAATGAGCTGAGTTACGACGTGCGGTTTTGGTGGCGATGACAAGTTTAGCTGCGACGTTGCCCGTGCTGATGATGAAGGAGACGAGCTAGCCAGCTCGGGCGGTTGTCGTGGATGGCAACGGCAACCACCCCACCACCATTTATTTATTTTTATTCTTCATATTTTACTTTTCTAAATTTGTTATACTTTTTTTTCATGTGTATGTATAAATTTGTTTTACCGAAATTTAACCGGTGCTTGAGTTCTAGGAGGGGTACTTAGGTCAATACGGAAATATAGTACACATAAAACGATTAATAATGTATATCAAGTGCACAATATGGCATGGATCTAATTTCAAAAGTGTTGCAGTGGCATGGTTGTAAATAAAGAAATAGTAATGTTATTTTTCAACACTAGCAAACTGTATAATTTAATTAACCCAGAACTATGAAACGTTACTAGACTTGGGCCCTGATCGAGAGTGAGGGAAGGGGAATAATCCCTCCGGCACGGAAAACAGAGCAGGCCATTAGCGCGTGATTAATTAAGTATTAGCTAATCTTTTTAAAAAAATGGATCAATATGAATTTTTAAGCAACTTTTATATATAATTTTTTTTAAAAAATACACCGTTTAACAGTTTGGGAAGCGTGCGCGTGAAAAACGAGGTGACAGGAGCGGTTGCCCGCGGGAACGAGCGCACCCTTAAAAAGGCTAGCGATAGCTATTATGTAAAAGGAGATAATTTATTATTAGCATATTAGCTGCTACAAACATGGAAAATAAGTTTATTTGATTTATTATGAAACTTTTATATACAAATTTATAAAGAAAACATATTATTTTGTAGTTCGGGAAGCATGAAGATGATCAAGTTGCCAAGTGGCCCTTAGGTTTGTTACAATTAAAATGAGTTTTTTTTTTTTTTTTGCACTGGTTAGGTTTTCCTTGTCGTTGTATGTATGGCAATTTGTTATCTATCATACAAATGCTATATAGTTATCACCAATACTCCCTTTGTTTTATATTATAAGTCACTTGATATTTTTTCCTAATGAAATTTATTTAAGTTTGATTAAGCTTATAAAGATATATAATAGTATTTTTAACATAAAACAAACATATTATCAAAATATATTCAATGTTAGATTTAACGAAACTAATTTGATATTTTAGATGTTACTAATTTTTTTATAAACTTTGTCAAACTTAACCAAGTTTGATTAGTTAAGCCACGTCATTAAGAAATTGTTAGCCATTGGATTAAATCCTAATTATATAATTGTAGCCGTTTGATCATCCAATTCACAGCAAATCAGCAATGTTGGAACGTACGCAAGCACCAAGCAGTACCTGGGCCCAGCTTCTTCGTTGAGCCACATTGCGCAGCCCATCAGAGAGAGACAAGGCCTCAACCTTATCCATGAACGCGGCCGATAGCTCGCTGCTCGCTGCCCCTCCCAGTATAGGTGAGCATTTTTTTCCATAGCTCAATTTTGATCGCTGGATAGGCCAATGGAGGGGGAAACAAAACCCAAGTTTTTGGTTTTTTCAGCATCTGTCTAGGACTCTTCCTATGCTACAGTTGACAACAACTCCGTTTTTCAGATGATGTGTTGAATGGGAATTGTTCGCTTCTGCTAAACATCCAATTATTTTTTGCCCCCATTTTTGCCATTAAGGCCCCCTTTGATTCAAAGGAAATTCATAGGAATTTTAGAGGATTTCATTCCTATAGGAATTTTTCCTACAAAGCCCTTTGAATCAAAGGAATGAACCCTATGGAATCCTATGAAATTCCTATGGAATGCCTCTTCCTATACAAGTTTTGGAGGAATTTTAACAAGAGGTAGAACCTCATGGAAAAAATCCTTTGAGTCTTTATCTCTCCTCAAATTCCTGTGTTTTTTTTATGATCCAGTCAAACGATCATTCCTACGTTTTTCCTGTGTTTTGCAATCCTCTGTTTTACACTTACATTCCTATCAGAATCCTATGTTTTTTCTATTCCTCTATTTTTCTATTCATGTGATTCAAAGGGGCCCTAAGCTTCTTTGTGTGGCTGATGCCATGGACGCTTGTTCTCCCTTATCCCAGAATAAAACCTTCTTTGGAATGAATGGAGGAATTTTCAGTGTTTGTTCTGTGAGAATCGAACTAATGTCGATGAAGATCCTATGAAATTTTACACTATTTTCTCATGAATTAGTTCAATCTTTGTTTAAAAAAAATCCTCCCAAATTCATCAGATCCAAAGGCTGCATGTGTTGCTGAATTCTGTCCACATGCTCTCGTTCACACAACAAATGTTGGTCTCAAATTGTTAATTTAGTGATAACTTCAACAATCTCAAGATATGTTGGTCTAATCTCTCGGAGATATTTATGTGGGTAGGGTGTGCATGTGTATATGTGTTCGCCGAGTCTCTGTGCGTGCTGACTTCAGCAATCTTAGAATATAGTCTTTTGGAGGTACACATAGAAATAATCCTGACAATGAGGAGCCATTCCAGAACTTCCTGGTTGAACTATCCAGCCTGATGAAATTCAAGGAAATTTACCGCGCTGAGAGAGAGATCCGCATTCAGACCAAACTGGGAGTAAGCGTGATCATTCAGAAACAGCGTACGTGCTACAGATCAACACCAAAATTCCGAATAACTGAAGGCATGGTGTACCGTGTTGCATGAATACCACAATTGTTCCTGAACCGCTGAGAGCATGCCGTACTGCGTTGCAGATGGATCCCAATATTGCTAGTGCAAAATAAAGACTGTAAAACTTGTTCAATTCGTGTTTTGCTCAGAGAGATATACCTTCCCATTTTATTTGATTTGGAACATCGCATAAGTGGTTAATTATTCCTCAACGTTTCATTATATATACTCCTTCCGTTATTTTTTCTCGCCGGGAAGGCCAAAGGAGGCCATCCGAATATTAAAAAGAATAAAGTTACAAGAAAAAGCGACAAAAAACTGTCGAGGTTGAAAGTGCACGACCAAAAACCAGATGCTAACCACACAAGCACAACCCACTGAGAGAGGAACCTAGCACCAAAACGACCCCCGCTATGCGTAGCCGATCGCCATTGGGCCTTACGACCACACCACAAGACGAGACTCCGAAAACGATGCCACCACGGAGATCACAACATCAAGGACATGCACCGCCATCGTCCATCTACGGGAGATATGGTTTTCACCCAGAGAAACTCGCCAAGGGAGAGAGGTATCCTCGGCAGTGCCCCAAGGGGGGTTACGACGCCAGAAGGTGTAGCCGTTGCCGTTTGCTCCGATGAACATCAGGCAAGGCTTTCGCCTAGAACCCTGCACCCCTGCTTGAATTCAATTGCCATCAGCTCAGAAACCACACGCATGGCAGTGGCAGCATGAGGCCTCCACCCCACGTCACCGGGCCCCACCACCGGCCGACTTCCACACTTGTTTTCCTGCCGCACCCCTAGAAGCTGGCCCATGCCTTCTCCATCCCACCACCTCCGGCCTCCTTGCATTTTTTGGCCAAAGGAGAACCCGGACTTGACGGGTCACGTCGACGGCCAAGCTTCCTCGTTAACCAACTGCGCTTCATCCAACCTAGAAACTCCCCACGAAAAGGGGAGGAGCTCAAGAAGGATAAGGGTGCCCACTGGCAACAAGGAAGACGACCCACCACCGCCAGCTCCCTTTGCAGCTCATCATTACCTGCTCCAGCCACACTTGCGCCGGCATCACACATGAGTTCTTGCTCCTGGTCGCCGCGCCGACGCCTATGCCACCTTCTGAGCCCACCGGACTGTCGCGCCAACCCGGCACCACCACCGCCGTACCCAGCGTTATTTAATATATGACACTGTTGATTTTTTAAGATATGTTTGGCCATTAGTTTTCTTAAAATTTTTTTAATTAATTATCATTTATTTTATTGTGACTTGATTTATCATCAAATATTTTTAAGCATGACTTAAATATTTTAATATTTACACAACATTTTTTAATAAAACGAATGGTCAAATATTTGTCGAAAATTCAAAGGGATTTAATATTAAAAATAGAGAAAGTAATTGTTATATGGACATGATGAGTCGAGCTATGTTATTTCTGCCTTTGTTTGATAACCTTATCAAAGGTGGAATGCAGAGCATGGATTTAGCTTCTCATGTGCAGTTTTGTTCTTGCATTCTTTTCATCAAATTTGTGAGCGCTATTTTTAAACCTTGGCAATATATATTTTTTTACGAAATAGCGGGAGAGGCTTTTACCTACTAATAAAGGAGGATATTTACGATGCGAATATTTACACACAGAGATTATGGGTAACCAAACTATGGTAATTTTACCGATTTTCAGTATGCTAGTTAATTTGGTCGAAAATTGAGCACCCCTGTATATTATGCTGCACCAAAGAAGAATGCTTACTCTGCACAGTCTATATATTCCTCTTTGCAGCATATCTACCTACTTTCGAAAAAAAAAACTAGGTCAGTCAACGAGAAGTTTTACAGCGAATATATATAGGTGGAACAAACTATCTCCAATTTGATTAATATTGAACCTTGTATGACAGATTAAACACATGTTAATGCATCGTCAATAGTGCTGTATTGATAAAAAAATCCTGAATTATTCAATGATTTTCTAACCAATCCAGAGCAAGTTAGGTTCCAAAGGTGGATCATGCACCCAAACTACTCAGTGTGACAAAGCAAGAATATGATAAAACAAATGATAGGATAGGAATACATAGTAAAATAGAGGATTGAAAAACACAGTAACTCATAGAAATTGGAATTCGGATAGGTGGTAGGAAAATACATGATTTTTTTTATTTATTGCATAATAACCATCAAACACCAGCAATCAAAATTTACAATGATCGAAGAACTAGGCTTATTTCGTAGCTTCGCACCGTTCATGAGGTGATTTGCCTGTGTGAGCCAGCCAAAAAATGAGCTTTGAGTGGATAATAGCTTTCCTGTGTTTTTCTTCTAAATCACATGGAAAGAATTTCATATTTTGTTTTTGGAAAAATCCTTGTATACCCTAAAATTTTAGCAATCCTTTCTATTCCTCTGAATTTTGCTTGCTTCCTTATATACCCAAAATTTGATTTTTAGCGCTTCCATACCCTCCCATCAGTTGAGCGTTAGTTGACTGTCTAAGTTCTATAAATATGACCATTTTACCTCTTTGATGAACATAGAAATTTATGAATTACACCATTGAAAATGTAAAGTTTGTCGGCTGAGACTATTATTGTTATGAGTCTGCTCTTTGATACATTTTTATGACAAAATTTTATTTTTAGATAATGAAATAAAAATATGTATTTATTTTATTTTATTAAAAGTCATAAAAATGAGGAGCAATCATGCAAGATATATAGGACAACCCACGATATTTTTTTATGATGCTCCCGATAAAAAAGTATATTTTCCTATTAAATTTCAAATAAAAATTTTAATTTATTACATTTGTTTCATTTTCAAATTTATGTCAAAATTTTTCTGAACTAATTATTGTCTCATTAGTTATATAAAATGTACATATTGTGCACTCAACAAAATTTAATCGTTTTGAAGCTTATATTCAACATAAATCATGAAGGACATTAAAGACATTTGCCACAACCTTACAGTGAAATGAAGTAACATATAACCTGGCAGGGTTGTATAAGGGATCAGTTGAAATTTCCAGGGGTATAGAAGTGATCGATAATTTCAGAGATATAAAAATTGATTGGAAGATTTTTTAAGAGTAGCACAGGGGGAAATTTACTCTATTTTTCTTATTTGGTCATTCCTATGAACCAAAGGTAATATTCTGTGACCATTCCTGTAGGATTAATTCCTACGATTTTTCTCCATTCCGAAGTGTCCTCAAAGCTATGGAATTTCGCAGTATCTTGAACATCTTTCCAAAGGACACAAACCAAATTTTGGCTAGCGCAAATGCTTAGTTTGGGTTCCTAATATCAAGCACCTGTAACGCTTACAAAGTCATCCTCTGTATCTCTATTGACTTAATAAACGCATATATATTTTTCAGTTCTCCAGCACTTTATTTGTCTGGTGCTGCATATCCACTTCGAAAATTAGGTCCATCAGCAACCAAATTACAGCGGCTAATATGATGGAGCAAAACCATGTTCTATTTGTAATTAATTAATATTGACTGGTTTTCCAGTGAGCGGAACAATCCTTAAACTTTAGACGAGTTTGAAGTGAGTTTGGATTTTGCTAGCTCCTCATTTATATCAATGAGAACCCTTCCCGACTCATCAACGTAGTGTTTTTTTTATAAATACTTTTTTAATGAATTAGGAAGTTTCTTTAAAAAATCAAATAGACTAATTTTTAAATTTATAATAATTAATACTCTATTAATTATGTGCTATAATAACTTATCTTGTTTTACTGCCACTAAAAATCAAAGACAAACTTTACTTTAAAACTCAGCCTTAGTCTTATATGAAAGAAACCAATGGCACATCGGCCTATTATATTGTCAAAAGTGATGTATTATTACGTATAAATAAAAAAGGCGAAAAAAATATTCTTCGACCGATTTCTAAACCAACAGCAGTGGTAAATTGGATTCCAAACATGGATCATGCATGACTGAAATGCAATTCCATAGATAGATGATTTGAACTCTCTTTTCCAGAAACAACTAAACCATGCAGTAAGCTGCAGCTGAAAATCTTAGGATGAACCACACATATGAAGCCATATGCATATGCATGCATGCAGGACAATGCAGATTATATATATATGGCTAGTAGTGTTTCTCTGGTGCCACTTGCAGTGATGCTCTAATGAGCAAGAACTAGAGCCTTTTTCTACATGCAGCGTTGCAGAGCTAAATCTGGAAGCCCCAACTTGACCACCATGATCGGTCCTCTGAGCAAATGGAATCCATGTACTCCTCCAAAGAGTCTACCATTGATGCTAGTCACAAAGCTTTGTTTCAAGTGGATCCATCAACTTGGGCCTTACATTACATCTTGTCTGTGTACGAATGATGGAGATTGATCACCCTGAAAAGCAAAATATTAATATATGAGTGTCCAGTCTTATCTAATACTTTCTGTGTATGCATATCATCGCATGGTTATATCCTCTGCTCCCTTCATTGGATGACTAGTGACTACACATTATATATATTACATTTGGGGAAACTATATGCATGATATGCAACATGCTTCAAAGCATATGCCACCCTATTGGTGCATATATATTAGATAAATCAGGATATGTCTTGCGAAACTATTTCTATTCATAGCACAAACTCAGGATATGCCAAGTGAAAATTGTTTGTACTACAAAAATTGTTTCTGATATAGATATGGTTTTACTAAGTAACGGTCTATGATACCGCCATCTCAGAACATACCGCCTGTAGGTAGCTTAAGATGTACAACTTGTCCCACACGCGCTTTTCTGAACATGTACATATTAATTAACTCAGGATATACCTTGTGAAATCGTCTGTAGTGGGACTATTTGTGGTCATACAAACAATGTTTTTTTTTATATAATTGGCTGTAATAAATCCTCGCCACACAGTTTATAAGTAGGATAGGCATATCGCCTCATATTTATGAACCTTGAATAGGGGGTGTGAAGCTTGTCGTGATATATCCTGAATAGTAGTGTTATAAATGTTTTGTTCGGCCAACACACATTAGCCACATTCAACAAATCAATTCAGTAAGAACATTAAGTTTAAAATGTAAGTAATAAGACATTAAGTTTAACTAAGCAGTAAGCTTCAAACATGCAGCCACATACACTCGGTGGCAACCCACTCAAATTTTTGGTATTTGCAGTGCTCTCTTTAAAAATTACCTAATTTCAATTTGAGTAATGGAATTAATAGAAAACTTCCACTCATTTTTTTCCCTCAAAACTTTCAGATTTGTGGCCATCGATTGGATCATCTTAAGATTTATGCATAAAGAGAAAAATATGCTAGAAATAAATTTTTCACATAGGTCACGCATATGATCCTGGTACTAGCTAACGAAACTATAGTTAAATACAAGTTTCATATAAATAAGATTGTAGTTGTAGTGTAGTTACAATGCAGTTACAATGTAGGTACACTTCAATTATACTATAGTTACATTTGAAAGTTTTTCATAAAAAAACATGCCGTAGGATTTAGATTTACTCATAGTTTCCCATGATGCATTTCTGATTTTTTTTAGTTTTAAACCTTCCATGGGATCGACATCTTACATATGATGGATACATTCTTGATTTGAGGTGCATAGGTGGAACAACCAATTATGCAAGTGGGTCATCCAAATTCAAAGAGAAAGCTGAATAAAGATGATATATGTCCAGTTAATTGGCTTGGGAGTTTAATGTTAGGGGTCCTGCACTTAACAGTGTAGTGTGGATCACCGAACAACGTCTTCCATAGAATTCCCTAGAATTCTATCACATCATCACCAATCAACGTCTAGAACAGAGGATTCATGGAAATTTTCTTACTGATGACAACTTTGGAATATATAGAAGCTACTGATGAAATCATCAGATTTTCAATGATATAATGGGGCTGTTTGGTTCTTTACCCTACCAAATCTTTGGTAGTGCCAAATTTTTGGTAAATTTTGGCACTACCAATTTTTTGGTAGGGTAGAGATGCGTACATATTTGAATTGCTACCAATCTAAAGCCAAATATTGATGATAGAGAGAAGAAAGTTCTAGATTAGTGTCAAATTGTTAATAGGCATTACCAATGATTTGGCTACAATCCGAACATACACTATCACTATTCAAGATACCAATAAATTGGTAAGGTTACATTTTGGCTCCAATCCAAAATGGCCCAATGCTTCCACTCGAATTTGACACTACCCTACCAATTCTAGTATTGCAAATCATAGGCGCAATTATTTAGTAGCATAAGATTGCATTCTCATATTTAATTTGCTATCAATGTGGAGCCAAATTATGATATTATAGTGTAGAATGTTCTAGATTGATGCCAAATCTACTCTAGGCAATACCAATAGCTTGCCTTTAATCCAAAGAATTATAAATACCATACAGGCTAAAAAAAATAGTACGTACATTTTGGTAGCAAACCAAAATGGCCCTAGGTCAACATTTAGTTAAGTCTAGAGAATTTGATCAAATTTTTACTCAATTATGTATGCGAACCCTATAATTCTCCTCCATTCATGTACATTCTAACCCTATATAAACACCTTAGTATATTTTTATATAAATATCCATAGAGACCACCCCTATTATTTTTTTGTCAAAAAAAATAGCTGGAAGATCGAAGGTTGTCAATATTTTTGTATTTAACACTATACCAGTATGGTGGATAAGTAGATCAAATATATATTTATATATACATGATATGTTTAAGATTAGTATCTGCATGTTTAGGCAACACAAATTGATTCAATTATTTATTGATACGAATGTGGTTATGAATAATATCATCATAATATATTTTGTTAATTAATTGTATGCACATCTAGTTGTTCTTGTACTCCTTTCGGTCATAAGTATTTCATGTTACATACTACTATACGTAAATAATGATGTCTGGAGATACTCTATCAACTAAAGGCTCTAGGAATTGAATGACCATAACTAACCTAGTTTTCATGATAACTAAATAATATGTAAGCAAAGGCAAATAAAAATAACTATAGAAACAAACATTTACCTGAGGAAAAGCAGTAAGAACTCAGTTACTAATAAATTTTGAAATGGCCAATGATTTTAACTGGCCGCCATATTAATATCCGCACATTATAATCCAACCCGGCATCTGTCAGGGAACGGATCGGATCAATTGTTGAATGGTGAAGTTATTACCTTGATGGGTTATTATATCCATCGAATTAAGTAGCTAATTGGTCGTCTGATCAAATTGATATTCATAGGAATAAGAGTATTGTCTGATCATATTGATATTCATAGGAATAAGAGTATT
>CM020189.1:14124675-14142989 GCA_009805545.1 Oryza longistaminata
GATGTGTATGGAATAATGAATATAACTAACGATGAAAACGGTCGATATACTAATAAGGGAAAGGCGTGTGAGATATGAATATTGATCATTGCTGGTTGCATAGAGCAGCTCCCCTTCACCCCCTACTCAGATTCCTTCATCCCAGAGCGATCTCAAATCCTAGACAATAATCAATGTACTCCCTCCGTCCCTAAATATTTGACACCGTTGACTTTTCAAAATATATTTGACCATTCGTCTTATTCAAAAAATTTAAGTAATTATTAGTTATGTTAGATTCATTGTTAAATATACTTTTATGTGTACATATAGTTTTATATATTTCATAAAAGTTTTTAATTAAGACGAACGGTCAAACATGTTTAAAAAAGTCAACGACGTCAAATATTTAGGGACGGAGGGAGTACATTGATTATTGTCTAGGATTTGAGATCGCTCTGGGATGAAGGAATCTGAGTAGGGGGTGAAGGGGAGCTGCTCTATGCAACCAGCAATGATCAATATTCATATCTCACGCGCCTTCCCCTTATCAGTATATCGACCGTTTTCATCGTTAGTTATATTCATTATTCCATACACATCCCACGCGCCTGCAAGGCGTGACGCATCGCGAGCCAAGCACGGAGTGAGTGAGACACAGATAAACCACAATTAAAACTGCAAAAATAAACTTGGCAAGATTTTCTCACCGTGAGATCTGGCGAAATGTTTCTTAAAAGATTTTTGTGAAATGATTTGTGTGATGTTCTTCAATGTTTCTTGATGTTAGTGAAATGATTTATGTGGATGAGTTATGTGATTGGGGATTGGGGATTAGTGAAATGATTTTTGTGAATTATGTGAATGAGTTCTATGATTGGGGAATGGGGATTAGGAATTGTGATGTAGGGTGGATGAGCTCGATGCTCGAGCCTTTTTTTTTGGCTCGCGAGTGGTATCAAAGGTGCCGGTTTTTAAAATGGGATTGGTGCCGGATCACTCTTAAGTGCCGCCTCCATATAAAGAGCCGGTTGGGAAAACCGACACCTTAAGGTTTCTCAACCGACACTATTCACGTGTTCTGTGGTAGTCGTGTGTACATTTTTTGGCAGTGGCTTACAAAGCTTATATTACCAATAATAAGAATACATCAATGGTGTCGAGAGCAATGGCAGCAGTGACATGCCAGAAACAGAATGGCCATCTCATGCTAGGAAAATAACGAAGCATACACAAGGTTATATTCAGTTCATATTTCTTTAAATTTTTACCTTCATTGCTGCAATTGAATCAATATTTAATCCTTTGTATGAACTTTTCTCACGTGATTGTAAGTAGATGGCAAGCAAGTTGGCCATGGTAACTTGAAAGGGCTTTCTGCATCGGCCAAGAGGTTGAAGTCATCTTCTCGGAAATTTAAAGTTGAATTTTCAGCAAAACTGGGTGGTCCATGTGGAGACAATAGGCGTACATTTGTGGATGAAGTGGTAATGTACACAAGGTTAAGGACTCCACTAATTGGTGTTAGAAAGTGGAAAGATGTGAAGCAAGATGTCAAGAATTCAATTGCAGATTGTGTAATGGTATGTATATGCCACATCTTTATTCTTTTTTATCTGTTACGCAAATGATTTTTTCAATTTGCACCTATGTTCTCAATGTAATTGAATGTAATGTTTCCAACAGAATTCATGGGACATTCCACAGAATGATGATTCTAGGCAGATGATATGGAAGATTGCCAAAGAACGATATAAAGGATGGCGATCCACTTTTAGTGCTACGTACAGGGCATGTGACAGTTATGAAGACAGAATGAAAAATAAGCCTCAAGACTTGGACATTGTGGAGTGGCACTACCTGATCATGTACTTTGGATCCAAAAAATTCAAGGTGAGGCACTTTTTTGTACAATTAATAACACAAGCGTTTGTGCAGATTGTACTTGCTAATTGCTGAACGTTACGTGTCTTATCTGTGCAGAAGGTCAGCACCCAGAACTCTACGAATAGGCAACAAATAAAAACCATGCATCTTATGGGTTCCAAACCATTCTCTCAGTGTAGTTGGGAACAGGTGAATATGTTTTACATTCAGATGAACTAACAAAACAATAATCAAATGAATACTAATGATGCAAAATATTTTATTCGTAGAGAGATGAAGAAACTGGTGCTGAGCCAGGTGTTCTGGAACTTTGGAAGTCTACTCACACGAGGCACGGAAAATGGTCAAATAAGATGTCTGAAAGTATTTACGTGAGTTATAATTTCAATGCACATAACAAGATATTATTTGAGTTGCAATATTACCTAAATCGATGTCTTACATTTTTGCATGAGGAACATAAAAAAATTTCCACATACCAATTTGAGTTGAAACTTAGCGATTTTTAATTGTTGAAGGCTATTTTTGAATTTTACAATTTCTGATTTAGACGGTAAAGTTTTAGAGTAGTTTTTAGGGCACGACACGGGGACAAGCCGAATTTCAAGAGGGTATTGTTAAAAATTGGTTGTGCTGTAAATAGGTTGGAGTGCCATGTTTTTCCAATCAGGCCCATGTCAACACAAGAAGCAACATTAATCAGCAGGAGCAGCTAGCACTTGGAGACTATCGAACAGAAGAAAGGCAACGTACGGTGGTGGCTGGCCTCGGCCGCGAACGGCAGCGGCGACCTGGATGCCTGCTTGACTTCTTCTCATGTATCATCCTCCTTCCTCCATCCCTCCATTCCTTAGCTTCTTGAATTTCTTAGCCTTTACCCTCTCCATCTCCACCTTGTTCTCCATAATGTATTGGTGATTGTTGTTTGAGAGATTGGTGAACTAGTTTGTTAACAGTATACTATGTCCAAGTTGTCTAGCTGACAGCTCATGTATAGTACTTATACGATATGGCATTAATTGATGTCATAAACTAATCACTACTCTATTTGGCCAATTAATCTACAAATTATTCAGACCTCACTGCATCTAATGCATGTTAGCTGCTGCACTCTAGCACTGGAAGAGCCAGCAGATTGGCAGCATGCCATGTGCCGCCGTTCCGGATGCTTGGGTGATGCCCACGGCATGTTTCTCGGCTAAGTTGGCCTGATTCCCTCGCAGACCGCGAGGGCAATCTGCTTCAATTCAATGCATCCCGTAATTAAGTAGAGATTCATTCGTTCTTTGGTACCTCTAGGGCAGTCCAAATACTACACAATATTACTACTTCATCCGTTTCACAATGTAATACTTTCTAACATTGCCCATATTCATAAAGATTTTAATGAATCTATACATATATGTGTGTCTAGATTCATTAACATTTATATGAATGTGAGCAATGCTAGAAAGTCTTACATTATGAAACGGAGGGAGCAGCTACTTGTATTATATCTATATCAAATATGAGAGTTCAAGTGCAAAACTTGATGTCTCTGATAGTTTATCAACATTTTTAGTATAACATTTTAGTAGGTGCAGATACTTTTTCTCAACAACCAAAAAATTCTCTACATATAAACCACTGTGTTAGACTCTTCTAACCCAGCACAATACCAATTAAATATGCTAATTTAATGTCTTTTTCTCATCTCTTTGTCTTACTTGTCGTGTCCAAACTAGGTCCTGTGCGAAACCTCCTTTGTTTAATAGACACTTGAAATCACTAAGATTGCTCTAACACTAGTACTGCTACTCAATGGCTGCCATACAGACAAAATCCTTTGTTTTTGGAGACGCGGCGGAGGTATTATATATGATTAGTGCTACTAGCTACTAGCTAGTATACTAGTAGTAATGTTTGGGCTAGATCTAGGAATGCCGGTCACCTGCGAAGGTCGGAGCCAGATTAGAGGTTTATATATATGCGCGTGTGTGCATGCAGCTCTGGTCCATGGTGATGAATCCGAATCCGTACGCAGGTCCGAACGTGGTGGAAGTCATCTTGTACCACGTATACAAACCAGCCGCGCCTCTCACAACAGTTGGTGATCATCTTGAGCTGCAACCCCTAGGGCAACATGATGGGGACTTCAGCTGGTGGACCATTCACCTGGCCAACAGCGGCGACCACCGCTATTTTGGTAATTCGCAGGTTCGTAATTAATATAATTAATTATATGTTGTTTTTCTGTGCAATCGTCTGCCGTAACGAACGGAGACGACTTCGCCACCATATCAATAATCGATCGATCTCTAGTACATGAAATATTAGTTCATGCATATATATATAGCAGCTTACCTTCGGCGCGGACTTCGACGGCTGCCAGTACTACATCCAATGGCGCAGATCAACCTCGAGCTTGAGAGCTGTCCAAAGTACAGACAACCCAAACAGAATGACCGTCCAAGTTGTGCCGTATGACGACCAGATCAATGTTGACTACTGCTGGAAGATAGTCTTGGATCCGCCAGGTGATAATACGAAATTAAGCTGCTTAATAATTCCGAATAATTGCATGAATGTTGGCACTCTAGCTCTCACGATTTGTTTTACTTATAGTCATGCATGTATTCATGCTCTAATTGAGTCGTTTATTACCTTCTTCAGTAATACCAGATATTGCTCTACAAAGGTGGTTCACGGTTCATGTCGCTGGTAAGTGTGTTTCGATTGACAGGTTTTAAGACCTGTTTGTGTTGGTCGTCGTATACGTTCGATTGAGGCCACATATATATGTGTGATTTGGCTACACCTTAGCCGTCTGATCTGACATCATGAGATATATGAGATATTGTACGTGTAAAGATTATCTTGCTTTATTTTCATCTAATTAATGGTCTGTACGACAAAATAACGAACATCCACCTTGTCGTCGCACAAAGATAACACACATGCAAATAAGATAATAAAGCCACTATAGCTACGCATACGCCCCGCCACACGAACACACGCACTCGTTGTGTGCATTTTTTTTACATTTTGTCGATCCAAGAATTAAATAGAGCCTACGAAATATATCCCTAATTAACCATTGGGTATATATATAACCCAACCAAAACATATCTTCATATATACGTGTAAATTTGGCATTAGGTGTTGTAACATGGTGGGTGGAGCCATATATCAACAATTCCAACTCCCACTAATTACTAAAGGTGCGAATTATAGCAATCTGGTGTATTTACTGGAGCAAATTTATCTATGGTAAGATTTTAATGTGCACTTGTTGATAATCAATTTTACTTTGGCCATAGTGTTGTACTACAAGTGGAACGCGGCATTAATTATAGCAAGATCGTTTTGTATCTTACGGACGCTCTTAATTTGCTAGAGCCTTCTTAATTAATTATGTGCCCCTGGATTATATTACTGATGATGTACTAGCTAAAGACTAGCTACATATGATTCTCTTTCCATTTTATGAAAATATCGCCTAACAATCGATGTGTTCTTCTTCCGTAATAGGAACATCTTCGTACAATGGTATGACAGCGGGTACACAACAAGGCTTTTCATCATATAATTACAATGCTGGGACGACAGACACTACAGGACATGGAGGATGTGAGTCAGTTTAATTTTCGATGATTTTTCTGCCCTCTAGTATATACTCCATCCGTATTTTAATGTATTACGCCGTTGACTTTTCGACCAACGTTTGACCATTCGTTTTATTCAAAATTTTTGTGCAAATATCAAAATATTTATGTCATGCTTAAAGAATATTTGATGACGAATTAAATCACAATAAAATAATTAATAATTACATAATTTTTTTAAATAAGACGAATGGTCAAACGTTGAACAAAAAGTCAACGGCGTCATACATTTAAATATGGAGGTAGTATAATTGCGATATGCTGGATTAACTAGTGCTAATTATTTATGGTACTACTACACAAAGTCTATTGCCTCGATCGGTTTGTATCTCACGGACACTCCTGCTAGTCTGTCCCCTGATCTGTGCTATACTAACTCGCGAGATACATGATATTTTTTTTCGAATTGTTAAAACATTAATATGGCTTCGCTAATTTTCTTCTGCAATACCAAAAGATGGCAACCAAGAGGAACCTAGAAACAGACGGCACAGAAATAGACACGGTCTTGCAGAAGGAGTTGAAGATCCCAAGAAGAATCTTGCAGGATACACCATCAGTTGTAAGTGTTTTTTTATCTTTAAAGAAACTGTAGTACTCCACTTGATAGTTGATACTACTAATACGTAAGAATAACATGGTTTTCTCGTTTATTACGTGGGCCGCAATTTTTAAGTTCGACTTGACGCGGCACGCATGTGCATGCCTGCCGACGTGCCGCGCGTTACTAGTGATCCAGCTTGTTTGGATTTATTTATTCACCTTGTTGACGAGCTTAATTATCAATTTTAATTTGTGCTCGCCGATTTATCAATCTCACAAACCGGCTCTCAAACACAGCGCAACGACGTGGATATATAGTACCGGATTCAGCCTCTCGATTTATAACCCGGGACTAAAAATTTAAATTGGGACTAAAATTAAAACCACTTCTCCAGCAGTGTAGGATAGATCCTAGCTACTCCCTCTGTCCCATAATATAAGGGATTTTGAGGTTTTCTTCACTACTTGATCACTCTCTTATTAAAAAATTTAGAATTATTATTTATTTTTGTGACTTGCTTTATTATCCAAAGTATTTAAGCATAACTTTTCATTTTTTATATTTGCACAACTTTTTGAATTAAGACGAGTGATCAAAGAGTACAAACAAAAACTCAAAATCTCTTATATTATGGGACGGAGGGAGTAGCTCCCAAACCTTTAACACTGCCGTCAACAGCATTAATTAAACATGGATCGGCCATTGATCGAGTGATATGCTCAGGCGACCAGACCGCAAGGCTCCCGATCCCCATGCATGTTCATTAGGTGGGTTAGCCAGATTAATTACAGTGCCGTTAATTATGGACTAAATTAACTTGGGCTGCCAAATAATCTAATTAATCGATCCGACTTAATTTCATAAGATATACTGCACTGCACCAATCACATGGGGCCGAGCTTAATTTGAAAAGATTCCTTCACTAAACGAATTCACGATCTCTGTTTAGGATTAATTGATTACACGTACGCCTCATTATTTTTATAAAAAAAAAATAATGGCACCGATCGGTAACCTTGGATTTTTTTTTGTATTACGCTTATAATATCCTACTATACTGATTGATTCAAGCATATTTGACATGTTAACACGACTAGTTTAACAAGACTCATCGTTGACGGATAAAAAATAGCATGTTTAAAATATCAATACGAGGGATGACCCACCAGAGATGTAAGGTTAGCTCTGATTGGGTTATTTGTTATAATGCATCAAAAATAATCTACAATAGATCACAGCCACACGATCATTCATAGATAACATGTCATCTAGTACTAATATTTACTTCATCCGTTTCACAATGTAAGTCATTCTAGCATTTCCTAAATTCATATTGATGTTAATGAATCTAGATAGATATATATGTCTAGATGAAAGTCCGTCCTTTTCTCTAATAGGTCATAACTATCACCACCAATTATAGACAGTGTAATTGTGATGGTTCATAACTATCATCATTGCCAACAACATCATTTATGAGGGTGGTACTCACGAACTGCCGCATATGAGGGATAAAATGATAACATTTTCATAAAATGATAAATTGCTAAACGGTATGTTTTTTTTATAGAAAGTTACTTTAAAAATATCATGTTAATTTATTTTTCAAGTTTCTTTAAGCTAAAACTTAATTAATCATGTTCTAATAGGTTAGCTCGTTTTATGTGCACGAGACATGAGTTGGCGACATAACATATAGAATTGTGGGTGGAGCGAGTACTAAGCCGACCCCAGCATGGTCGTGCATGATGTTGACGCTGTAAATCCATCTTCCCTACCCCTTTCACGTGCTCTGGAAAATAAAACTAGATCTTCGTTTAGCTTCAATCACGTGCCATCTTAACAGCTTCGTCGGTCTTAGTTACAGATGAGATTAATTATATCATATGGTAAATCGATCCAACAATTAATTTTTTTTTTCATTCTCTGTCGATCAGCAGATGAAGGTCTTCCGTTGGTTATCTCTCAAACAGGCAACCCAAATGCCAATACAGAAGAAGTGGCCAACAAGCTCGTAAAAGTTTCGGATTTTACCGAAGGTAGGTAAATATTTTTCCCTCTTTCAAGATTAATTGCATGAATATATATATTCGCTATATATCTTTTCTGAGAGTAAATTGTACTGCGGAGCATAATAAACTTGTTTGGTGATGATCTGCAAAACGTTTGTTGAGCAACATATATATCAAGTAGTAAATGCGAACCACCACTAAAAATATATAATTTCACCAGCCGGCGGTGCAAACTTAATTGCAAAGGGTTATCCAGTCATTGCAGAAAAACACCAAAAGCCGGCTAGCTGGTTGTTAGTTCTGTCTTCGAATTTCTTGGCAGGAATTGCCAGCATGTACGTCCTGGTGGTGTGCTCGTGCTCCTTTTTATACGGGACACTATCCCGTCCCAACGGTGGATTTTTTTTTGTATTACGCTTATAATATCCTACTATACTGATTGATTCAAGCATATTTGACATGTTAACACGACTAATTTAACAAGACTCATCGTTGACGGATAAAAAATAGCATGTTTAAAATATCAATACGAGGGATGACCCACCAGAGATGTAAGGTTAGCTCTGATTGGGTTATTTGTTATAATGCATCAAAAATAATCTACAATAGATCACAGCCACACGATCATTCATAGATAACATGTCATCTAGTACTAATTGTTACTTCGTCCGTTTTACAATGTAAGTCATTATAGCATTTCTCACATTTATATTGATGTTAATGAATCTAGATATATCAATATAAATGTGGGAAATGCTAGAATGACTTACATTGTGAAACGGATGGAGTATAGATGAAAGTCCGTCCTTTTCTGTAATAGGTCATAACTATCACCACCAATTATAGACAGTGTAATTGTGATGGTTCATAACTATTATCATTGCCAACAACATCATTTGTGAGGGTGGTACTCACGAACTGCCGCATATGAGGGATAAAATGATAACATTTTTATATAAAATTGGCCGAAGATAAATTGTACAAAAGTTTTAGAGGTCGATTAAGTCTACTGTAACTTTATAGTTGATAACATTTCAGTTGAGACAATTTACATACCCGAATATATGCTATAGGTAATGGGATATATTTTGAAAAACAAATATTCGAATCATTAAAATGGTCTCGCATGGAGATATATCCTACATAGAAATTGTAGATCAACTCGAAGACATTAACAACTTTGTAGTTGATGAGTATTTCATTTAAAGTTACATTAATGTAAAAAGAATAACATCGAAAAAGCAATCTAACATGTGCTATATATATAGGCGGCAAGGATGAATGATCTTTGTGGGAAGAGAGATCTCGTGTTCCAATTCTATATAATGCATGTGAAAAAACATCTAAATGTACCTAGTGACGTGTGGCAACATATAGCTCCCTAATATTTTTCTAAAAAAAAAGTTTCACGCTTTTAGCTTTTAATTTAAAACTTTAAAACCGTGATTTTCATGTGTAATAATGTTTTTTCGTCACTAATCAACTAGCAGTGACGTGGCCGGTCTATAGCCATCCCAAATGTGGATTTATGATCCATGACAGATAAGGAGATCTGTTGTGGTTCCATGACGTCGCGGCTGGTCGACGCGCGTAAGAGCCATCTATTTTGAGGCTTCTGCGATAATGGATCGAAGATTCAACTTTGTGGCAAGAACGGATCTAGCGTGAATGTTGGGAAACTAAGTCCCCTCTACCTCGATGGATCACTGTTAACTGAAGGACAGAGATAAGAGAGAAAAGAGGGAGACGAAAATTAAGAACAAGTCCCATCTACTCCGATGGATCACTATTGACTTAAGGAGAGAGATAAGAGGGAAAAGAGGGTGAGGAAAAAGAATAGGGAGGAAGAAGGGGATGAGTCCCCCTATAATATTTTTTTTATTGATGTTAATGAATCTAGATAGATATATATGTCTAGATGAAAGTCCGTCCTTTTCTCTAATAGGTCATAACTATCACCACCAATTATAGACAGTGTAATTGTGATGGTTCATAACTATCATCATTGCCAACAACATCATTTATGAGGGTGGTACTCACGAACTGCCGCATATGAGGGATAAAATGATAACATTTTCATAAAATGATAAATTGCTAAACGGTATGTTTTTTTTATAGAAAGTTACTTTAAAAATATCATGTTAATTTATTTTTCAAGTTTCTTTAAGCTAAAACTTAATTAATCATGTTCTAATAGGTTAGCTCGTTTTATGTGCACGAGACATGAGTTGGCGACATAACATATAGAATTGTGGGTGGAGCGAGTACTAAGCCGACCCCAGCATGGTCGTGCATGATGTTGACGCTGTAAATCCATCTTCCCTACCCCTTTCACGTGCTCTGGAAAATAAAACTAGATCTTCGTTTAGCTTCAATCACGTGCCATCTTAACAGCTTCGTTGGTCTTAGTTACAGATGAGATTAATTATATCATATGGTAAATCGATCCAACAATTAATTTTTTTTTTCATTCTCTGTCGATCAGCAGATGAAGGTCTTCCGTTGGTTATCTCTCAAACAGGCAACCCAAATGCCAATACAGAAGAAGTGGCCAACAAGCTGGTAAAAGTTTCGGATTTTACCGAAGGTAGGTAAATATTTTTCCCTCTTTCAAGATTAATTGCATGAATATATATATTCGCTATATATCTTTTCTGAGAGTAAATTGTACTGCGGAGCATAATAAACTTGTTTGGTGATGATCTGCAAAACGTTTGTTGAGCAACATATATATCAAGTAGTAAATGCGAACCACCACTAAAAATATATAATTTCACCAGCCGGCGGTGCAAACTTAATTGCAAAGGGTTATCCAGTCATTGCAGAAAAACACCAAAAGCCGGCTAGCTGGTTGTTAGTTCTGTCTTCGAATTTCTTGGCAGGAATTGCCAGCATGTACGTCCTGGTGGTGTGCTCGTGCTCCTTTTTATACGGGACACTATCCCGTCCCAACGGGATCGTCGACGCTCCCCCGTTCGCATCATGCATGATTCACACAGGATCGATCCCCGTCTCGATCGAGCAGCGGGAACACGGGCAGCTCGGCTGCAGCTGCAGCGGCGGCGACACGAGCACCATCCCGACGTCACCACGTCCCGCGGCGGCTATCCCTTATTAGTTGAGCGCAGCTGCCGCCGCCGCCTGGCACGCCGACAAGGCCCCTAGAGCGCGGCACACTGTAAGGGCCGCCAACGACGCCACACTTGCTCGCCTCGCCTCCCCGACCAGCTAATTAAAACCCACCTTCCGACAAAATAGAGATGATAATGCGAGGCTCACCACTTCATCAGTAGGTGCTTCACGTGGCAGCTGTTGTGCTGCTGCTCCACTGGCAAGCCGCGCTGAGGAGCAGCGCGAGCATGGTGCCGAAGCCAGTGGACGTACGTGCGGCCAAAACGAGGAGGACAAGGCCATCGGCGACAAAGCTGCGGTGTGGGGGCGTGGACGGTACGGTGGAGGAGGACCTGCTCCTCGTGAACTACACTGCCACACATGAGGAGTATCATCTCCGATCCCTCACGAGTATCATACGATACCTCGCAAGTATCACATGCACCTCACAAGAATCATCCGATACGTATCAGAATCCTGTTGTACCTTACAGGTATCACATGACACCTCACAGGAATCATCCGATACCTATAGGTATCAGAACCCGTTACTAAGTATCTTGCAAGATAACTTGAGAGACGATCATTTAGATGCCCGAATTATTTTTTAACAAATTGAATGTTAGTTAGAAAATAGTAGTCAGCTAGAAAATATGAGAGACAGGGAGATTTGGAGGGTGATGGGAGTACGTACAGCAGGGAGATGGGAATACCAGTTTATTTTTCCTTTGAGATGGAGGTCTAATGGTTAAAATTTTTGGAGAAAAATTAATTGTTAGATGTTGATTTTTTATAGGCCACATGGTGGTTTGAGAGCGTTTATATAAAGTTTAACGGAATTTTAGTATATAATAGATATTAATATTTGAAACACTTTGGAATCCTTTTATACTTCTGCAGTTCTGACGCTTATGAAACCACTGACGCTGTGAAGGAGCCATCTATTTTGAGGCTTATGCCGTTCTGCGATACAGCATAGAAGATTAATTCAATTTAATTTGTGGGTGGAACGATTTAAAATTTTCATGGCCGTCTTAATTACCAGTTATATAGCCCTAGTAATTAACAGAAGAGAGAGTAATATGGTTAATTGATCCAACGTTTAATTTATTAATTTTTCATTTTCTGTCGATCAGCTGATCAAGATCTTCCATTGGTTATCTCACAAACGGGTGTCGTCCCAATTGGCAAAACAGAAAAACGAGCCAACCAACCGGTAAAAATGTCTGCTTTTGCCAAGGGTACGTGATTTTTTCACCTCTCTAATGATTTTTAATTGTATGAACTTCTTCACTATTTATTTCTAAAGTTAGAACATACTGATTGTTGCATATATGCTTAACTTTTCCTTCACTCCATCGCAGCCATGGTCGCCCCTGAAGCTCCGCTGGTGACGTCTTCTTCGTCGCCAGTCACAGTCTAACTGAGGACATGCATGCCGCCGTCGTGAGTATTGCGGCCACTTCTTTTTTTTTAAAAAAAAACTCAGTAACTTTAATAGTCATGTTGCTCAAGGCTAAAATTTAGATAATGCGTTGACAGTTGTATTGATGGGTTCAAAACAAACTAAAGTGTTGACCTTATGACCTTATATAGTTATATATCATATAATTGATCATGATCACAATCGAGCGATTTGGTAAATTAATTTTGTCTAGTGTTTTCTTGATTGGCACAAATTTTTGCATAAAACCGGAGATGCGATGGAGGTTAATGATTTTGTGGGGTGTGTGCTAACAATGATCTAGTTGTTTGCTGACATAATGACGACATTTCTGACCCAACTATGTATTTACAGTTAATTAGTGGCAATTTTATAACTATGGCTAACCAAGATATTTTGAATAAAATGTGCATCATGCTGAAATAAATGGTAGTGCAGTGACTTTATTCCTTGGTCCGCCATTACGTATAAAAAATGGTATTTACACTAATATCTTTCATTATGTATATATATGAGCTGATCCCTGGTATGTTCTTTTAATCTAGGCGAAGGGGAGAATATACTGGATGACGCTTACTTATTATCGCCGCGTACTGGAGGTTACGACGAAATTGTTCATCCAAAGGCTATCGTTACAGTTCTCCGATGTTTTACTGTCTTATTTCCACTGCATTTGAACATTTTATTCGGCAGAGGTCTACCAGCTTAATTATGAAATAAGTTATGTACCGCTATGTTATGTGAACCTTTATCTCGTCATGTGTTGTATCATGTATGGATTTCAAAGACATTTATAATTCCAAATAATTCCTGCTATATGCATGGTACGTATTAATGCCATTAAAGGCTGCATTCGATTGTAGATGTTACAAACTTCTCTCTCGTTTTTCATGCGTAAATTTTCAAATTGTTATACGGTGTATTTTTTTAAAAAAGAATCTATAATAGCAATGCTTTAAATAATAATATTAATCTATTTTTAAAGGTTACTTTAAATAGCTAATACTAACTAATTATGTGATAATCTGTTGTTTCATTTTCCATGCGTAGAAGTGAAGTTCTCAACTTCTCAAAACGAATTCAGCCAAGGGTACGTTTGGATCCTTAGCTAGGTTTAATCTACCCTTGCCAGGCTAGGCTACGTGCTTGAAACATACAAAAATAAAAAAACTTCCAGGACGAGCTAGCCTCACAGAGCCAAGAAAATCTTATCGGCTGACGGTGAGGGCGAGCCAAATTGGCTTTCCTTCGATGACAAAATCCACTTTCCATGTTAACTGCATAGGCAAAATTAAAGTAAAACCAACCAAACATATGGGTTTGGCAAATCTAGCAATCAGACAAAGAATTAGTTTGCCCTTTGCTGAGCTAGGATAGCTGAGCAATAGAACCGAATGTGTTTGTCGATTCTAGAAATCGGTGATGAGAAAAAAGGTAGCACACGAGATCTAAAGTAGATGAGTAAAGAGATAAAATTTAGATTGAATCGTGTATTTTCGATGAGAAATAATACTATACTTATGTTTCGGGGATTATATCCGTTGTGTTGTTGTATTGATCTGACAATCGAGGTGTGGTATACCCTTGGGAGGGATCCCTGCCAACCTTATATAGCTTCGGCTATAGGATTACAGGGAGAAAAACCCAGTCGGACACTACATGGATTTACATGGATTTCCTTATAGAGTTATGGGCCATGCCTTGGAACACAAGGCAACACAATGTCCAAAGTCTAATCTATTTACATAATATATGGTTTTGGTCCACCTCCTATCTCCGGTCGGATAAGCTATCCGTATGGGTATATGGATCTCATAATCTCCACAGCAACCGTTGAGATCTTCACAGTCAAGAAGATACTCTTCTCCCGAGCGATTCATCAAAAAGCTGAGTGCTTCGATATCTCTGCCATAATCTCCCGAGTACTTTTATCCCAAATGAGGCTATGGAGGACTAAAAAAAATTGAAAAAAAAATGTACTTGGGTGCATCGACTAGGTGTATCTAATTAGGTGTAGCCCCCCAACTATTTGATTTGTTGAACAAAGTAAACATATAGTAAAAGAGCATATAAATCAATCAGCTGAGTGTTTTTTTTTTAAAAAAAAGTTAAAGCATACGTGGTATCAATTCCGAGTTAATAATACTCAAAATGGATTTACGAACTGCCTGTTAATGACTAAAAAAATATCATGAATAGGCAAGAGCCAAAGATATTGGTCTTAAAAAATTACACACATAAGTAGCTATTAGAAAATTCAATGACACAACAATTGGCCAACTGCATTGTATAATATAGCTAAACAATGCTAAACTTTCACAAAAAAAGTTGAAGTATAAGCTATAGTGCTCACTGTTTGCCACCTCTTTAAATTGCATCATACCGACCATTATAAAAAAGTTAAAGAGAAATTTAAATGTATTGGGCACTTGTCCACGCGCACACTAAAAAAAAGTGTGCTTAAGTCCCTAGAGACGCGCGGCAGGCCGCACCTAAGAATGGGTTGTAAATACTTAACGGGCTTCGGCCCAATTGAAGCTATTTACCAATACCCTTAAAAAATATCATGAAATAGTGAGTCTTAGTCTCCAATGCTTCGGCTTCCAAATTTCGCCAACGAATAAGCCGCATCCGTTCCGCTCCAGTTTCCACCCTCAAATTCTAGAAAAAAAATCCAAGCCAAGCTTTCCCCATTCCACTCATGGCGGAGGAGAGAGATCTCATTTGATCGATGAGCAATCTCGGATGTAAAGGAGTGTCACGCCCTGAAGTTTTCCCCTTCTTCTTTCCTTAAAAATTGTTAAATAAATCATCCGAAGAAATGGTTTGAATTAACCTAGAGCTAATTCCCTAATTAATAAATGCATTCAATAATTAGAAATGGTATTGTGGAATTTTTCTTGGGTTCCACATGTCACGATACATGAAAAAGATTTTTAGTGGAATTTTCAGAGTCTTAAAAGTAATTTTAACCAATTAAAATCATCAAAGTGCAATATTTATAATTCCAAATAATTCCTGCTATATGCATGGTACGTATTAATGCCATTAAAGGCTGCATTCGATTGTAGATGTTACAAACTTCTCTCTCGTTTTTCATGCGTAAATTTTCAAATTGTTATACGGTGTATTTTTTTAAAAAAGAATCTATAATAGCAACGCTTTAAATAATAATATTAATCTATTTTCAAAAGTTATTTTAAATAGCTAATACTTAACTAATTATGTGATAATCTGTTGTTTCATTTTCCATGCGTAGAGGTGAAGTTCTCAACTTCTCAAAACGAATTCAGCCTAAGGGTACGTTTGGATCCTTAGCTAGGTTTACTCTACCCTTGCCAGGCTAGGCTACGTGCTTGAAACATACAAAAATAAAAAAACTTCCAGGACGAGCTAGCCTCACAGAGCCAAGAAAATCTTATCGGCTGACGGTGAGGGCGAGCCAAATTGGCTTTCCTTCGATGACAAAATCCACTTAATTTCCATGTTAACTGCATAGGCAAAATTAAAGTAAAACCTAGCAATCAGACAAAGAATTAGTTTGCCCTTGCTGAGCTAGGATAGCTGAGCAATAGAACCGAATGCATTTGTCAATTCTAAAAATCGGCGATGAGAAAAAGGGAGAGCACACGAGATCTAAAGTGGATGAGTAAAGAGATAAAATTTAGATAGATTCATGTATTTTCAATGAGAAATAATACCATACTCCTGTTTCGGGGATTATATCCGTTGGGTGTTGTATTGACCTGACAATCGAGGTGTGGTATACACTTGGGAGGGCTCCCTGCCCTCCTTATATAGCTTCGGCTGTAGGATTACACGGAGAAAAACCCAGTCGGACACTACATCGATTTCCTTATGCAGTTATGGGCCATGCCTTGGAACACAAGGCAACACAATGTCCGTCTAATCTATTTACATAGTATACGGTTTTGGCCCACCTCCTATCTCCAGTGGGATAAGCTGTCCGTATGGGTACATGGATCTCATAATCTCCACAACATCCGTTGAGATCTTCACAGTCGAGAAGATACTCTTCTCCCAAGCGATTCATCAAAAAGCTGAGTGCTTCGATATCTCTACCATAATCTCTCGAGTATTTTTATCCCAAATGAGGCAAAAAAGTTTGAAAAAAAATGTACTTAGGTGCATCAACTAGTGCATCTAATTAGGTGTACCCCCGACTATTTGATTTGTTGAACAAAGTAAACATATAGTAAAAGAGCATATAAATCAATCAGCTGAGTTGTTTTTTTTTTTAAAAAAAAGTTAAAGCATACGTGGTTGTTGGTATTTCTTAACGACATTATTAGAAATATAATTCCCAGCAATGGCGCAGAAACACTTCTGTTATATAATGGTTACAGAGTTCATCGGCAAACGCACGTATATACCATTGTAGCATTTCACCCGAGAGTATTCCAAGGGTATCGTATTTATTTTATCCCGTGGAAAGATCATGTAGAGATAACTCAACTAATAATTAATATATTACTTGTGATAATCATATTCTAAGCAGGGGTTATGATAATCCAAGAATAGAGTGACACACAAGCATTTCTACTCATCCTCGTAATAAATAATCTATGCTAGGTGGAAAGAAAAGAGAAAGAGAATCTATTCCTATACTTCTAATATACATAGTATACATACATTCTAGAAGCGATTCATCAAAAAGCTGAGTGCTTCGATATCTCTACCATAATCTCTCGAGTATTTTTATCCCAAATGAGGCAAAAAAGTTTGAAAAAAAATGTACTTAGGTGCATCGACTAGTGCATCTAATTAGGTGTACCCCCCAACTATTTGATTTGTTGAACAAAATAAACATATAGTAAAAGAGCATATAAATCAATCAGCTGAGTTGTTTTTTTTTAAAAAAAAAGTTAAAGCATACGTGGTTGTTGGTATTTCTTAACGATATTACCAGAAATATATTTCCCAGCAATAGCGCAGAAATACTTCTGGTATATTATGGTTACAGAGTTCATCCGCAAACGCACGTATATACCATTGTAGCATTTCACCCGAGAGTATTCCAAGGGTATCGTATTTATTTTATCCCGTGGAAAGATCATGTAGAGATAACTCAACTAATAATTTATATATTACTTGTGATAATTATATTCTAAGCAGGGGTTATGATAATCCAAGGGTAGAGTGACACACAAGCATTTCTACTCATCCTCATAATAAATAATCTAAGCTAGGTGAAAAGAAAAGAGAAAGAGAATCTATTCCTATACTTCTAATATACATAGTATACATACATTCTACATTCTAGTTAACTGATATACTAGCTAATACCCTCTATCCGATGCCCTCCTGGTACTTCGAGAAGCCACCCCTGACTGCCGAGTTTCTTACGACAGCCCGTCATGACCATCCAACTAGGGTAAATATGGAGGAATACCCTCCCCAGGTAATTAACTTAGGATTATATATAGACGCGGAGGAATACCCGTACTGAGCTGTCACCATCAGCGGCCCACCTCTCATCCGCAATATATGACCCCAAATAATGATATCCAGTAATCTAGACACCACGTCTAAACTACCAGATACTACTCTAATATCATCGTCATGACATAGAGTAATTGCATAATCAAACACTATACCCGCATCAAAGCATCTCCCAGATAAGCTAGCAGTATATTCAGTATAACATGAACATAATGTAAAGTAGGTACTCAT
>CM020189.1:14155726-14197128 GCA_009805545.1 Oryza longistaminata
ATTAAAGTAAAACCTAGCAATCAGACAAAGAATTAGTTTGCCCTTGCTGAGCTAGGATAGCTGAGCAATAGAACCGAATGCATTTGTCAATTCTAAAAATCGGCGATGAGAAAAAGGGAGAGCACACGAGATCTAAAGTGGATGAGTAAAGAGATAAAATTTAGATAGATTCATGTATTTTCAATGAGAAATAATACCATACTCCTGTTTCGGGGATTATATCCGTTGGGTGTTGTATTGACCTGACAATCGAGGTGTGGTATACACTTGGGAGGGCTCCCTGCCCTCCTTATATAGCTTCGGCTGTAGGATTACACGGAGAAAAACCCAGTCGGACACTACATCGATTTCCTTATGCAGTTATGGGCCATGCCTTGGAACACAAGGCAACACAATGTCCGTCTAATCTATTTACATAGTATACGGTTTTGGCCCACCTCCTATCTCCAGTGGGATAAGCTGTCCGTATGGGTACATGGATCTCATAATCTCCACAACATCCGTTGAGATCTTCACAGTCGAGAAGATACTCTTCTCCCAAGCGATTCATCAAAAAGCTGAGTGCTTCGATATCTCTACCATAATCTCTCGAGTATTTTTATCCCAAATGAGGCAAAAAAGTTTGAAAAAAAATGTACTTAGGTGCATCGACTAGTGCATCTAATTAGGTGTACCCCCCAACTATTTGATTTGTTGAACAAAATAAACATATAGTAAAAGAGCATATAAATCAATCAGCTGAGTTGTTTTTTTTTAAAAAAAAAGTTAAAGCATACGTGGTTGTTGGTATTTCTTAACGATATTACCAGAAATATATTTCCCAGCAATAGCGCAGAAATACTTCTGGTATATTATGGTTACAGAGTTCATCCGCAAACGCACGTATATACCATTGTAGCATTTCACCCGAGAGTATTCCAAGGGTATCGTATTTATTTTATCCCGTGGAAAGATCATGTAGAGATAACTCAACTAATAATTTATATATTACTTGTGATAATTATATTCTAAGCAGGGGTTATGATAATCCAAGGGTAGAGTGACACACAAGCATTTCTACTCATCCTCATAATAAATAATCTAAGCTAGGTGAAAAGAAAAGAGAAAGAGAATCTATTCCTATACTTCTAATATACATAGTATACATACATTCTACATTCTAGTTAACTGATATACTAGCTAATACCCTCTATCCGATGCCCTCCTGGTACTTCGAGAAGCCACCCCTGACTGCCGAGTTTCTTACGACAGCCCGTCATGACCATCCAACTAGGGTAAATATGGAGGAATACCCTCCCCAGGTAATTAACTTAGGATTATATATAGGCGCGGAGGAATACCCGTACTGAGCTGTCACCATCAGCGGCCCACCTCTCATCCGCAATATATGACCCCAAATAATGATATCCAGTAATCTAGACACCACGTCTAAACTACCAGATACTACTCTAATATCATCGTCATGACATAGAGTAATTGCATAAGCAAACACTATACCCGCACCAAAGCATCTCCCAGATAAGCTAGCAGTATATTCAGTATGACATGAACATAATGTAAAGTAGGTACTCATATACTCGGATAGTATTTCAATACCAGAAATATATTTAGAAGAGTATTCTAATAAAAGTACAAAGCTTACAAAAGAGGAAAGGAAAGCTACTAGAGCCATACCCGAACTCTTCCGAAGTCTTTCGGACTCCTGATTCCTATTCTAATTATATTCCACCAGCTAGATCCTACTAAACTAAACTTGAGAGCAATGAGAGAGCTCTTGCTTGAGGTGTGTGTTGAAGTGAAGAGAGTGAGCTCCTTATATAGAGGTAGGTATGACGGTTGTGGAAGGGGAATTGTCCGAAGTGCCCTCCAACCGTCATTGGGATGCAATCCTGGACGTCCACGCCAAAACTTGAATCCAACGGCGCCAGGATTGGTTCGGCCGAACCTGGGGCTGTCCCAATCCAGCCCAATTTCAGCTGGTGGCCTCCTCAATTGCTCCACTCCGCAGACTTGTGAATTTTGGTCCAATTCATCGTGTCAATTCTGAGTTTTTGGCCCATTCATACATAAGTCTGGTCCTCGACATCGTCTCATTGATTTATCGTCGGTGTTGATGTCGATTCTCCTTCACTTTATTGTCATTCTCTGCAAAAAGGTTAGTAGACCTAATACTAGTGGAATATTATTATTCTAACGAATATATGCATTGCAAGCATCACTAGTTCTCTCCCATTTTAGTAATATTAACGGTCGAAATTGATCAATAACGACCGTCAACAGTGGTATCAATTCCGAGTTAATAATACTCAAAATGGATTTACGAACTGAATGTTAATGACCAAAAAATATCATGAATAGGCAAGAGCCAAAGATATTGGTCTTAAAAAATTACGCACATAAGTAGCTATTAGAAAAATCAATGACACAGCAATTGGCCAACTGCATTGTATAATATAGCTAAACAATGCTAAACTTTCACAAAAAAGTTGAAGTATAAGCTATAATGCTCACTGTTTGCCACCTCTTTAAATTGCATCATACCGACCATTATAAAAAAGTTAAAGAGAAATTTAAATGTATTGGGCACTTGTCTACACGCACACTGCAAAAAACAAGTATGCTTAAGTCCCTAGAGACGCGTGGCAGGTCGCACCTAAGAATGGGCTGTAAACACTTAACGGGCTTTGGCCCAATTGAAGCTATTTACCAATACCCTCAAAAAATATCATGAAATAGTGAGTCTTCCTCTCCATTGCTTCGGCTTCCAAATTTTGCCAGCGAATAAGCCGCATCCGTTCCGCTCCAGTTTCCACCCTCAAATTCCAGAAAAAAATCCAAGCCAAGTTTTCCCCATTCCACTGGAGGAGAGAGAAATCTCATTTGATCAATGGGCAATCTCGGATGTCAAGGAGAGACATCTGAAGGAGTTGGTGAAAGATGGTGTGCTCCCTGCAAAAGAGATCATCGGCTGGTGACCAGCTTGCGACGACGCATTCCTGACGCCAAACACAGGTGAAATTGTGGTATTCACTCCCATCTTCTATAGCGGGTTTGATCTTCCAACATGTGAGTTCTTTGTGAAATTTTTGTAATTTGGTCCTTTTGAAAAACTTATTTTACAAATAGTCTCCTGAAAAAACTTATCCCAGAAATGGTCTTTTTTGGAGCGTCAAATTAAATCGCTGGTGCCATGGTCCAATTGGACAGCGCCAGAGATGCTGGCGCCATCCCCCTGCCACCGTAGCACAAGGCGGCGGCTTGGCACTGACATGGCAGGAGGATGTTGGCGCCGCCCCCCATCCCCCCACACCCACGACTATTTTTTCTTCTCTCTCTTGTTTAGAGGAGAGAAGTTCAACTTTTTTATTTTTTTGATATATTTTTCATACTCAACCACAGAAAAAAGTAAGCCGGCCTTAAACCCAGCTTAACCACGTGCCCAAAGTGCCATGAATTTCATCCATCACTTGGAAGAAAAACACTAACGATGGTGCGGCTATTCGAATAGTTTTACTATGATTAGAGGTGTAAAGGATGTCGGATCTCCCAGGACGAGATAGCCCTCCTCGTGCGCCCGGTCAAAGTCAGCCTTCCTTGGCCCCAGACCTATCATACCAATGGCCTTTGTTTTGAGATGATCTAGACCTATACTCAGGCCTTACCCATTATACTTGTGGTTGCACTGCTATACTTCGCAACGGAGGCCCGAAGACCGGGTCCTTATAGTGGCCGAGGTACTTCTAACAAAAGCATGCACTTCGCGTCCCACAAAAACAGGTTTAAAGAGTTTTGAATGAGATTCCATTATGTCCTGGCTCAACCAGCCACCTAATCATCATTCTTAAATATTTTAGTTGTTACCCACGGTCTAATTTATAAAGGAATATTAACTATTAAATAAACAATGGTGAGCATTATATAATTTATAAAAGCGATGCATATATAAGTGAAACGTGAGCATCATATAATTTATAAAAAGCAATGCATATATAAGTGAAACAACATAGTTTTTACAATAATGTGATTCAATATGTTCAAGGAATATGGTATGACTTACCTTGCTCGAAGAGAGGGTCTTCTGACGACTTGATCTTCACTTTGGGAACTTCCGAAACGACGATAGCAACAGGAACAACAAAACATAGCTACAACTCTAAGAAAGAAATGATAACAACACATAATAGGTTCTTTAAGTTATAACAAAAATTAAACAATTTAAATGGGTTAATTAGGAGCTCGTATGGCCGAGAAATGATCATCCGAATTTTAAATGCAATTAAAGTGGATATTTCCGAGTTGTTTAATTATTATTATTATACCGTTAAATTATATGTATTGAAATATCGCTCGAAAAAAGAAAGGATCAAGCGACTGGTAGCCAGGACTACCACATGAGCTGCCCACGTGGGTAATCCACACGGCGACCACATGGGGAGGACGAGGATAAGGCAGCGAGGGAAGAGATTCTCACCACGGGCATGGCACGGCAAGGAAACAACGGCGGCGATCAGCGTCGACGAACGAAAGAGGGGCGACGACGACAAATGGGGTCGACGTCGAGGGGATGGCTTTGGCGATCTTCCAGCTTGATGAAGAGACGGACACAACGGGCTTGGCGCTGCAGACTTGACGACGATGGCAGGCGGGACTTCGTCTTGGCGGGAACGACGACCGAAGGAAGGCAACGGTGACGGAGCGACATCCCTGGGGCCTTGGGGCAACGAGGAGGCGTGGCCGAGGATGAAGACGACGAGATGACACCGGCAGCAGTGACGGCGCAGCGAGGCATTGAGGCAATGCTCCGGCGAGGAGGGAGGCCTGCCGGAGGATGAGGAAGAAGGCGACGTCACCACTGCTCACCAGCAAGGACGAGTTTCCGGCGGTCTCCGGGAGAAACGGAGGCGAGACCGGGGAAGAGGAGGTTGCTGCGAAGTGGATGGTGGCGACTCCGGGCTCCGAGGAGGTCCCGACTGCCGGTGAGGGGCGGCCGGAGTTGCACGACGGCGGCGGCACGGGATGAAGGCGGCGCGGCGGCCAGCTAGAGAACTCCGCCGCCGTGCTGGCCCCCGCTCGCCGAACTGCCGAAGAGGGGGAAAGAGAGATAAGGGGGAGAGAGAGGGAGGAGGAAGAAGGGATAGACCCACATGTCAGTGGGCCCCACAAAATTTTCCTTTGTGTGAATGACAATTGGGTCCCACATGTATATTTTTAATTCTAATGCTACCTAAGCGCCACGTCAATGGTAGACCAGGTCAACACTGCCACATAGACACGCCATGTCAGCGAAACCACTCTTCAAAACCGCCGAGGGAGTCAAATTGCACCGGTTTTAATAGTTCGGGGAGTCATCCTATCTGGTTTTGCGGTTGAGGGTCACGGATTAGATTCGGGTCACTTTTAAGGGAGTCAAAGTGAACTTATTCCAAAAGGATGGGCCGGAAGAGAGGAGGTTGGCCCGAGAGGGAAGAGGGCGAGAGAGGACAAGAGGACTTCGCCCACGGGCTGAGGGAGAGGAAGACTTTGGGCCGAAAATGGCCCAAAGAAAAGAGAATTATGTTTAGTTTTTTTCATTTTTAATTTACTCTGAAATTGGTTTTTTGTTGCATTTAAATTATTTCTTGTTCTCTGAAATTTTAAGTAAAAAATTGAAGAGACATTTTAGAGCAAGGAGAATTTAAGAAAAATACTCCAAGTCCAATTCGAATTTTTCTTGGATGTATTTTAGTGTTTGAGATTTTTTTAGACTTTTAATAATTTCTATTACTCCCTTAGAAAGTCATTTTTAATTTGGAATGGATTTATCAGGGCGTAACACTATAGGTGCCAGTTCTTTGGGAGAGACACATTGGTGCCGCTATTACATAAAAACCAGCACCAAAGAACCTCCCACCAAACGGTCAAAAAAAATATAGGTGGCGGCCGTTCACTAAAAACCAGCTTCTATGTAATAGGTTTCGACGCCTATTACCTTGGTGACGTGTCTTGGCTCGAGATCACGAACCGGCACCTATTACCTTGTGGCGTGGCTCGAGGATGGTTATAGATGCTGAGTTTTCATATAACTTTTTCATACAATGTCAAATGAATGTAAACTTTATACCAATTTTTTATAGCTCAACGAGATCTACAAATTTGTAGTTGATAACTTTTTGATTTAAGGTCGTTTGGATGTTCAAAAATGTGATATGTCTCAGACCTATTTGCATAAGTGAATATTCAAAATTTGTAAACGATCTCGGATGGAGACAACATATACAAAAGTTGTAGATCTAGATGAGATCTACAATTTTGTAGTTGAAAAAAAAATCATTTGAGCTCATCTATGATGTTAAATATGGATTATAAGTTCGGATAACTGTAGTCTTATAGGAATAGCATTTGTAGGTGATATGGTAAGGAGGCTTTGGATGGAGAGGGAGATTTGGAGTTTGAATCTTACTGGAGGCATAATTATGAATATGGGTTGAAAGAATCATGGGACTTGTTGGAAGTGAAGTGTGACCGTTTATGTGCCAAATAAAAATCCAAATATTTTTTCGGGTTTTTAGCACCTACAAAAATTAAAAACGGGTCCACCCCTATAGGTGCCGGTTCTAAATTTAAAACCAACACCTGTAGTGTTACATAGGTGCCAAATCGAAATTAGAACTAACACCTATAGTCACAGAGGTGCCGGTTTGAAATTAAGTGTTGGTTCGAGGACCGGTACAAATAACCTTGGTCACCTATGGGGTCTTCTGAACCGGCACCTTTGCTAAAACTTCAAATGACTAATGGGGTAGTTTGAACAAATTTTTCTTTGCTATATTTGTTATAGACTTCGAATTCGAACTTGCATGTTCGTGGAGTGACGTATCACATATCATTTTATTTTATCAGATTTATTATAATTATTTAGGTGAATACATAAGAAACGAGGGGATATCCACTCAAGAAAATAAAACACTTTCCCATGCTTACACTTAAAGTCATTACCAGTCTGAAATTAAGTAAAGGCTGAAAATGGAAAACAATAAAAAAAAACTCCTAATTCAACCTCTAAATTAAGTAGTAAAAAGTCCACGTCCTATGAGCCTACAAGCAACTAAGCAAGTTGCTAGTCTGTTAGAGCAAGTTTAATAGTGTAGTCAACTACTGGCTCCAAATCATCTATAGCTAATCTAATAGCCCATTCATACTATAGTTAACATAAAAATATATTACACCATTAACACCCGGTCCCACCTGTCATACACATATAACTTTTTGGAGCCTGTGTTGCAGCTAACTACAAATCTGTAGCCCGCTTTCTTCTCTCACTTCTCTTTTCTTCTCGATATGTGGTTTTAGCTGGCTTATAGCCTGCTATTGTACCTGCTCTTTACAAGCATGAGTCGATGTTGACCGACCCACTTAAGCACAAGTTGGGGCGAAGTTGCATCTGTCCCTCGCTTTATTTACTTCTTAATTTCACGATGCCTGTCTATATTATTTCAAATATTCGGACAGTTCGACCTATGTTATTGAAAAATATTTCACATGTTTCACGATACAAATTGTTTGAACGAAAATGTTACAGATGTTTCACATTATGGGAAGAATGATTCAGCGCTTCAGTATAATTGTTTTATGTAAATACACCATTCAAACATATCGATTGCAACACCAAGAAACCAATGTATGCAGCAAAAAAATACAAATAAGATTCAACATCACTAAAACAATCTAGTAAGATGAAAAAGAGGGGGGAAATGCATGGAGGAAAGGAACAAAATAATTTCTATTTTTTTCATAACAAGTATGGCCATTTAGGGCTATTATATAAAACCTCTAATTTATTAAATTCCCATGCAATTTTCATATAAGACTTCACATTTTATCCATATCTTATTAACAATCATATCGACAATCAACCAACATAAATTTGACATAATCATTTGTTTTGCTTTCTTTTTTATGTAATTTAAACATTTACAAACATATTTTTTTTGTTACGTTAGACAAGCATAAAATTTAAAAACCGCTTCAAGATCTATTCGAAATATAACTCTTTTACTAATATTAAATAAATATTTTGTTAATTTACTACATAAAAATGGTTTATACAAGCTATATTGATGACGTGTGCCAACTACACACATTTTTTCTATTGCTTTTGTTTTTTTACATCCATTGTTTATGTGTGAACTTTAATTGCTTTATCGATCAGAATAAAGAATAGACCAGCTATGTAAGGTGCGGCTCCAATAGCTAGCCTGATGTATGCTTGATGTGTACAACTAAGTTTCTATTGCTTTAATGAATATAGATAAGTATGTCCAAATTATGTTAATCTGACTGTAATATGTTTATCAGGAAATAAACATTCCTAGATTTCTCAAATATAAATAACACAAATATTAATGCAATTACCGTTGCTTTATCATTTTTATTCCGTCTCATATATACTTAAAAGTAATATGATAACGTAACATGTACAATATTTATAATTCTGAATAAGTAAATTATAATATCCATATGTGATATTAGTCCGCGTGCTAACGACGCACCATTTTCTAGGTTACGACTAAAAAATTTGAATTCTACAGTATGGACTAATGCAAATGAGAGAAGAACCTTCTCCACCTCCTTTGGATCCAATTCGGTACTTTTTTTCTTTTTGTTATTTCTAACTCATATTTATGAGATAATAAAATATGACAAAAGCTATACCAAAAATTGGTTCACATAGGAAAGTACGTATTGGTTTGCGTAGGAATGCGCGTTTTAGTTTACGGAAGAGTGCACGTAGAATAACAAAAGGAGTTATTCATGTTCAAGCTAGTTTCAACAATACTATTATAACTGTTACAGATCCGCAAGGTCGGGTGGTTTTCTGGTCCTCCGCGGGTACTTGTGGATTCAAAAGCTCAAGAAAAGCATCACCCTATTTTGTTATTTCGGTTCCACCGCTGCATGAAAATATATTTAGTACACATACATTACTCAGAATCTTGAACGCAAAATTCTTTTTTACAAATAGTAAAAAGAAATTATAGTGTTGTAGCAGCGAGCAAGCAATCTTTGTGTTTGCATGCAGGCCTGGAAACTGTGGGACGAGCACAGGATCATGGACCTCGTTGATCCGTCAATGGTGAGACGCTGCTCTGAAGCGGAGGGGCTCCAGTCGCGCGTGCGTAGATGCATCCAGATCGGGCTCCTCTGCGTGCAGGACTCACCCTGTGACAGGCCGACCATGTCCCAGGTGCTGGCGATGCTCACCAGTGACTCCTCATGGCTGAAGCCTAAGCCACCTGCCATGTTCGACGACCACCACTGCCACTAAGCGTCTCTCTCTCTCTCTCTCTCTGCTATTCACAGAATTGTAGTGGTAGCTTTTCAGAAGATTGACTTATTATTACTAGATGATGCATACGAGTCTAGTAGTTCCAATGCTTGTAGTCAGTTGTATTAGTTGATAAAGTAGGAGACAAATTAAGGCAGTTGTTCTAATCTTTCTTGTACTACTGTCACTTTCTCTCCACTGATGTAATCTGATCTTTTATTTTATAAGGAACTATCAATGTTGTGTGTCATAGAAAATCATACTTCTAATCTTATGAATTCTGGACCACTGGATCAAACTCAAATGCTCCATAAACCTCCCCCTCTCCTCCTTATCTTCTCTACCTCTCCTCTCCCCTAAGTTGTACGTGCTCATGACACGTGGTTACGCTAGCACTCGAGCTCTGCTTTTCTACTCCCATCCTTGCTAGCATTGACTCCGACAAGGTGTCTCCGCGCCGCCCTCCTCCTAAGTCTCAAGCGGCTCCCACCACTGGATCCATTACTACCATCCGCCACCACCTAACAATTCTGACAAGGTACCCCCACCCTATCATCCTCTTCTGTCTCCCACAGCTCTTGCCACTGGATCAATCACACCTCTCTTAGCTTCCTAATCTCTCCATTCTGCTTTGCTCCAACCACTAACCTTGCCCACCATCCGTTGCCACCATCACGGCTCCGACAGCGCCATCGCTGCCTTGCTTCCCCCGGATCCATGGCCCATCACCAGAGCGATGCCTCCGTATAAACCGAGGGAGCTTCCTCCTCTTCTCCTCCTCCCATCCTGACCCAATCCTGAAACTTAATTGGTCGGGTCACCACTAAGTCTCATCAAAGTTGTTGTACTTCATCGGAGCTAGAGGAGAAGGGACAGGGCACCATCACAGAGCAGATATGATGGTCTAAAATCTATAAGAGTTCTCCCCTATTTTTCTATTAAATGTTAGCAAATTCCATTTTTATAATGATGTTGGGTTTGTAATGGCTGATAGTAATGAGTGAGCTCCCTGCTTGTAGTTGTATCATCCTACCCATCTAATAGACTAATTAATTATACCTCTACGTGTTTTCACTACTACAGAACATGTTATTAATGCCGGTTGGGTAGCCTCACCAGTGACTATTCCACAATATGAAGATTTGGGGCACAAATCATGGGGGCTCATCAATGCAACCGGCTACCCTAAGTCAAAAACAAAAAAGAAAGGCCTACTCAAAGAATTTCTTCATTTTGAGACAATTCTTGTAGTGGCCACATGAGATCCCCATCTGCATCCATGCCCCCCTCATCCCCATCAACGTTGTAGGTCAAGAACAAGAACATTCATATCCACAGATCAAGAATAAGAACAACCACATCACAGATCAATAACAAGTAATCACATTGATTTAGCTATTCAACTAATATCATCAACTATGTCAGAACAACCACATCACATATCAAAATCCTTTCAACATAGCTAACCATTACACATTCAACATATCAATGTTGATATTTCTTAACAACATTACTAGGAACATAATCCCCAGCAATGGTGCAAGAAATATTAGTCGGTATTTCTTATAGTTACAGATATAAATCCGTAAGCGCGCGGATATACCGTAGTAGCATTTCACTCGGAAGTATTTCCAATTTATCGTATTTGTTTAATACCTAGGGAAGATATGGTAAGAGAGTACTATGCTATAAATTCATATCACACTTGTGCAAATCAAAGTCTAATGCAGGGGTTAATCAATTGAGGATAATAATAGGTTGAGACACAGAAGGAATAGTTTAGAATACTCTTACTAAATAATAAATCTAGGCTGTGGAGAAGAAATAAGGAAAAACATCATTTCTATACTTATAGTATATAGTCATTTGAGTATACACTTGTTATTGTACAACTATGTGGCTAATACCCCCTAACTATGCCCTTCCGGTATATCGAGAAACCACCCCTGATTGCCGAGTTCCTTACGATAATCCGTCATGGCTATCGAACCAGTTCTTCATGGATGACATGGTTGAGGTATGATCATAGAAAATATTCTCCTCAAGTGAACCAGCCTATCCTTACTAGACAGGGGACTTACGTGTTGATTGGATATGGAGACACCTTTGGTCGTGAATTCTAATGTGGCAGATCCAACTCTCTATCTGCATGGCCAAATCAATAATTCAAGTCGCACACTCCCATAATCCGCCTTCTTTTCTTTCGTAAAATTAACTTCAACTATTTGTATTATTTGTATCACAATAGTTCGGAGTTGAAGAGAAGTATCTAAATGACATGTCTTATTTTAGAATAACCCATGTTTGTAGCAATGAAATACCACAACCTACCCGATATGATATATGAGAATTAGAACTCTCTATGAGATGCCTTCCTTATAAAGGGCCCGAAATACCTTGCTTACGTATCATTAGAAAGTGCATTAACATAAATACGGCAGTAAGCAGAGGAAGTACAAAGGTATGTAAACTATAAAAACGAGTCAAAGTGGATTGACCCACACTAGCACTTCCACGTAATAACTCCACTAAAGGTGATCCTATTACCGGAATCGCGTCAGGCACACCTGTCACAATTTTGACTGCCCAATAACCAATTTGATCCCAAGGTAAAGAATAACCAGTTACACCAAACGATGCAGTTAATACAGCTAAAACCACACCAGTGACCCAAGTTAATTCGCGGGGTTTTTTAAACCCACCTGTGAGATACACACGAAATACGTGCAGGATCATCATTAGAACCATCATACTTGCTGACCATCGATGAACTGATCGGATTAACCAACCAAAGTTGGCCTCGGTCATTATGTATTGAACCGAGGAAAAAGCTTCTGTAACGGTTGGGCGATAGTAAAAAGTCATAGCAAAACCGGTAGCAACTTGTACTAGAAAACAAGTAAGTGTAATTCCCCCTAAACAATAAAATATGTTGACATGAGGAGGAACATATTTACTAGTTATATCATCTGCAATTGCCTGAATCTCAAGACGTTCCTCAAATATTAATTTGATCAGGAATCACATAAGGATGAGAAATTTTTCTCCAAATACCATAATCCTCAGCCATAATGTAAGATTGCATCCTACTACAACAATGAGAAAAATCCGTTCCATTGAAAACATGAGGCTTAGTTGTAAACATAGCCATGGCAACAACTCTAGATCGGTTAAAATCCAAAGAAAAAAACAAGGCTCTGATACCACTTGTAAGATCGAAACACAGGAACTAAGCCAACCAGAGGGGGCTGAATGGTTGGAATACCCAAAAACCGAAACTTTTAGCAGAAATAAAAGTTACCCTCAAATTCGACGGATCGCGGTCTGACCAAAGTAGATGCACCGGTCCGACCGCCTAGAACACGTCGGTCTGACCGAGGTTGAAACACCGGTTGAACCGCCGAGAGCAATCACCAGCTCCTGTCGCCGCCGCCGTTCTGCCGCCGGTCTGACCGCCGCCTTGTCGTCGGTCTGACCGCCGGTGAGTCATCAGTTGGACCGCCGCACCCGAGAAAACACAAATCGAAGAACTCTTAAAGTGGATGATGACTTTATTGATTTTCTCTGTGTTTACAAAGTGCACCAACAGCACTCCTTACAAAAATCTCGACTAAACTTGAAACCCTAACTAAACTATCAACTCAATTGCTCTCAAAAGCGATACCGGGAAGCCTCATGCTCCATCTCTATTTATAGGAATATTTAACTATTTGCCACTCTTACGAGTGGTGCTAAATTATTTTCCATTGGACCCACATGTCATAGACACATGAGGGCCCACATGTCATAGACAACGAGTGGCAAATAATTAATTGCCACATCTTAAAAGTGGCAAGGAGTTAAATGTCCCCTATTTATACATGAGGTAGGTAGCCTAAAGCCATGAACCAAACTCATACTAGAAGTCCTAATCCCCATAGGAAACCTTCTCGTACAAGAAACAAACTTTACATAACCAATCATACCAAATTCGGACTCCTTCCAAATTCGACTCCGTATCACATACGCACACAATACCTCCATCGTATGCTATATGGAATCTTCACCAACCACGTGCATTGAACTCTAGCCTAAGTATCCTGCATGATCTCTGACCACCATGGACGTCGTCTTATCCCCAAGCCGACTCCCGGTCCATCACCGCAAATACTCTCCCGAGGCATCAAGTCACCTACACATGAAACAAATAAAGAAACCTTATTCCGAGACCAAGCTATATCCAACTTGACTCATTAGTAGCAAACAATAGTATTACATACGCATAGTACCCATCTAGAAGCCATAATCATGAAACAATAACGGATATCCAAAAAAACAACCCGAAACCGAAACCGACACAGTGTTGGCCGGTCAAACCGCGCGATACACGTCGGTCTGACCAGCAACACCTACCCGGTCTGACCGAACCCAAATCAGTAGCACCTGTAGATAACCTGTAAATTCCAATCATCTCCAAAACCACTTCGCAAATAAATTCTAAATATCAAAACCAATAATCTCCAATGCCAATTGTTCATCACAGAATAGTAATCAAAAACACCTTTGATTTTACACCGTGGAGCTTGCCTTAATGCAAGTTATGCCAGCCCGCAGGCCAATGCCGGTCGCTGCACCACGCCGTAGATCGCTGAACCTGCCAGCTTCGCTGCGACGCGCCGATGCTACACCGCTACCCCCATCGGCCTTTGCCGCGTGGGCAATCACACGAAGGCAGCGCAACGGACTCGCGGTTGTTCTCACAGAGAGGAAGCGGATGGCTAGAAGCGGCTGCAACATACTGTGCTACCGCTTGCTGCCTTCCATCGTGCCGCCGCCGTGTGAGGAGAGATGGAAGGCGCCGAGGCGGAGAATGAGAGAAGCGCAGTTGGGGAGAGAAATGGAGTCCGGGAGACACGGTCGCAATCGCAATCTACGTCTGCTTCGGCTTCCAATCAAAAATCACCGCTTCAGTATTTCCTTTTCTTTTTTTTAGAAAACCTATATATATTTGAGGGTCTCGAGCGCTGATTTTTGGGTGGTCCGGGGACCACTCCGACCACCCATTGGATCCGCCAATGGCTGAGAAGAGACGATAGGAGAGGAGAGGACAAGATAGGATAAGGATGGTGGAAGCTAAAATATTAGGAGAGGAGGGAGAGAGAAGAGGAGATGAAAAAATTTGAAGGGAGGAGGAGGGAAAAAAATATTTCAAAATATTAAAATTTCGAATCGAATTTTATCATACTAAATGAACTCATGTGAAAAAGTTGTCAAAAACAAAGTTGCAGAACTCATTGAGATCTACCACTTTTCTTTTGGTCATTTCTCCATCCGAGTTTGATTGAACTATATACAATTTGAATTTTAAAATATAAGAAATTCAAATAATTTTTCAGGTAATAAGCCTCCAAAATATCTTTCAGGCCATGACCAATACGCCAGTTGGTCCTATACATATGACCTGCGATCAGGAAAAGAATAGCAATAGCTAAATGATGGTGCGCAATATCGCTCAACCATAGACCGCCGGTTATTGGATCTAGCCCTTATCTTCAGGACAACTATTTGGAGGAAGCTTTGAAAATGCGGAATTTGATGGAAGAATTCAACGAAAACCATGGTGTGGTGTCCGTCAACCCACGATTCTTGGAGTGCGTGAGCAGTATCAGGCACTGATCCGACGCTTAACTCATGTGAAGCAGACTGGATCGGTTCAGGACTACATTGAGAATTTCAAGCTGGCATCGAGCTATTTTGCCGCAGGACCTCCCCTACAGTATCGTCACCGCAGTAGAGTTTAACCACCAAATTTGGGATGCATTGGTGTGGTTCCTCTACGCCTAGGACACCAGAATATCGAACCATGAACGAGGATCAACTAGAAATGAATCGGTGTCATAAACGAATTTAGCTAACCGTAGTAGTAAATAGCGTGACACCAAGCAATCGATCAAATATGAAAGTCTCATCCACGGTTTTGCATGAGAGAAAGAAGCGAGGAATCCTCTTTTCGACTCTGACTCCCCCACTCCAGTCGTTGCTTTTCTTTCTGTTACTTCGAGTGGTTCGGTGGTTCGACCAGAAATGCTATGCTTACGCACAAGACTACCCCTCTTCCCGAAAGCTTCGCGGGGACCTTTACTACTTTACAACGACGGGGGACCGCCCGTAGGGGGTTTACTGCACAAGGCCCCTGCAGAGGAAAAGCTTGATCCCAGTGAATAGAAGATGCTCAGCTCCGCACAACATAGGGATTGGCACGCTTTCGGAAAGAACATAGAATAGTAGAGGATCCAGCATGCAGGACACGGCGATCATTAGAAATTCACGAATTAGAAATGCTGAAATATACTCTTTCCCAAAACTTCTCATACTAGACCAACCCAGGCTAAACTTACTACATTGGCACTCGCTGGGAAGGCTGTTTTTCATTTGGTACTAAAGCATGAAGCAGGTAATATCCAACTCTTATTCGTCCGAACACTTGACTTCAAAACTCTTTTACGAATAAGAGTTGGATATTACCTGCTTCATGCTTCAGTACCAAATGAAAAACAACCTTCCCAGCGAGTGCCAATGTAGTAAGTTTAGCCTCTAAAGCAAGTTCAACTAAAATTCGAGAACTCGCAGCAGCTCCTTCAAAGTCAGATATTCCACTTGCTCCTAGAAATATGGTAAGGAACCAGAATGGATGGTTTTGTGCTTATTACCAGTTCTTCCTCCCGAATTAAGACCCATTGTTTATAGGTCTGGGGATAAAGTAGTGACTTCGGATATTAATGAACTTTATAAGAGAGTTATCTGTCAGAACAACAATCTTGCCTATCTATTAAAAAGAAGTGAATTAGCGCTAGCAGATTTAGTAATGTGCCAGCAAATGTCTCAGTCTGGCCAACAATACCATTTACATCAGTCGGCATGTTCTCTGCGACGAATCTACATTTCCTTTTCAATTTGTGCCTTAAACTAGGTCAAGAGATTCGTTGCGAGGTCACGAATCACATTACAGGTCTCATGGTATATCTCAGTATAGAAGATGGAATTAGTGATATTTTTTTGTTTATAAACTCCCCCGACGGGTGGTTAATCTCAGGAATGGCGATTATTGATACGATGCAAACGGTGACACCAGATATATATACAATATGCCTCAGAATAGCCGCGTCCATACGTCTACAAAATGCCAGTACCATGCAGCTGCTTCAAAGCCAACGTGATGTGCTGGGACCTTAGGGCATACATTAGTGCCATGCTCTATTGCGGAACGGCCATATCCTGGTAACCTAGCCCCCGTAAGAGCTCTACCTAATCGTCGGGGTAGAAGGCTGTGCTTATTTCTCGGCAAATATTTAAGTCGCTTTCCTCGAAAAATAAGTCTCCGCTAAAAACAACTTGTCCAAAAAAAGAATAGCGGATTGTTTCATTCCAATCTTCGAGAGAATGCGAGCGAATTCAAGAGCATGGAAGCGGACCAACGGCTATGTGGCTCTCAGAAACAAAATGAACGAGAACATACTTTCAAATTGTGGTAGGGGCGAACCCATCCAGGCAGGTGGACCGCAAAGCATCCATCTAAACCAATTAGCAAACTCTTGCTTCGATTTTCTGGGGTACTTTTCAAGGGGACCAATAAATTCTTTGTTAGTAAGGAATCAAATGCTGGAGAATTCATTTCTAATAGATACTCAAATGAAAAAATTTGATACCAAAGTCCCTCGGCTCCTGGAAAAGTAAGCTATGTTTATGAAATGCTCGAAATAGCTCAGTTTGAGAAAGGGGATGTCTCCGCGCAGTCAGTCCCTCGTGTAGTTTCTAATTAAATATATGATGCGGTCTCGCTCATTTTTTAAGGGCTGTGTCTTTCGGAGTTATGGGCTCTTCCCTGTGTCCGCAAAGAGTTCTGCTTAAAACTATCGTGTCTACTTGATCCTAAGCTGCAAATGAAGGCTTTACCACGTCGGGTCTTTTAACTGAAATGCATCAATCCACAATACTAGTACCTGCTCTACAATCTCAGTGGTTAATGATGCATCATCTATAAAAATTTTGCCTCTCGATTGTTCAGATAAATCCGATCGAGGGGGTTACTGTTGTGATCATCGTGAAAGAGAGAAAGTATAAAGTTCGGCAAAATGATTAATGCAAAACGGTCAATTAAAGAAAAGAGTTGATACAACAATTCGACTACTCAATCAATTAGTAGTATCCCTAGAGTCCACTCCTCTTCCTTCGGGCAACGTTTTCTTCGGGTACCACCGGGTTGAAAGAAATCCCTTACTATTAGGACATAGTGTTCGGTACGACTTAAGGCTACTGGATTTACTTTCTTTAATGTTGCATCTGCTTTCAACTATTTTATAGCCTCCTGTCCCGAGCAAACGTCGAGAGCAGGGTTGTCTTTCCTGCCTTACCTTAACCCCGCTTTCACGTGGCGAATCGGTATGTGATCACTATACGGTATTCTTTAAGCTTTCTTGGTCACCGGACAGAGTGAGAACTGCTCAGCAAGGATTTACAGTCCCACGCCCACTGCCCTGCCTTCACCTTTTGATTGCTTTGTTTTTATACGATTTTTTGAGCAACTAGCGCGAAAGCCGTTGTGCGTTAGCGAGAGATTAGGAGAACAAAGGAAGAATTGTTGACCTGTCTGGATAAGTTGGAGCTTTTGCAGGAAAGAGAGGGAATTGGAGCAAGAGGAGTGGGAGTGCGTTGATTACTGGTTTCACCTAAAAAATTTTGCATTTGTGGAATGTAGGTTGGAACTACCTGTTCCGGGATTGTAGAAAGGAAGGGCTCCACAGTTGAAACTACCTGTTCTGGCATTTCCGAAAGGAAAGGCAGGACAGCTAAAAATAATTCGCTGTCAGCCGCAGTATAGATACTTCGAGTTTTGGTAACTCCGGAAGTAGCGCTACAGATTGATGTTTTTCTGCCCCCGATTATAAGTTCTCGTCGAAATGCAATGACAAATTCTTCGACAGACGGACTTAGCTGATTGATGTCATAAGCAATCTTCCTCGTATAGCGAAATCGAGAGTTCACGCTCAGCGTGAAGGAAAGCACTTCTACTTTCTCAGAGCTCCCCGTACAGTGGCACATCACCAGCCTTGCCTTAGTGTTGCCCATGAAGCTCCGGCAAAGGGAAGGCCTGCCAGGCCGTATGCTCATGGGTGCAGGATTCTTCGAAAAAGCGCGGGCTGACTCGGAGACCTGAGACCTTGGATTAGCTACGAATGAAGGGGAGCTTCGAGCTTTCTCCGCCAGCGGCTTATGTAGTGGTCGGCCAATTAAAGCTCGCTAAGCTTCGCTTCCCCCCTTATGAAAAAAAGTAGTCGGCATTCTATAAGCGACTTGTCGAGTTTACAAAGCTTTGCTTCTTGTAGTTGGCCCTCCATGCCTCCCTTCATTTGGGTTCTTAACTACCGAAGCGAAGAAAAGGCTGGATCAAGAAAAGGGGGGTACTACGAGCCCTCTGCCCCACGCATCTAACCAGCTCGCATGGTTCACCGGTTCCACCGACGTCACCCTTAGATAGAGTTATTCTGTCGATAAAGAGATGCGCTTAAAGTGGGGGGTGTGCTGCCCCTGTTGGGCTGGGCCCTTCCCCATAAGGCCCCACCGTCGGGGCATAAGCGCCCTCTTGCTACCCATATGAAAGGCGCCGTCTTAGCCTTGCCTTCCCAGGATCGCTCCCACACCTGTCACGTTCGTGATCGGCCTCCTCAACTATGTATCGATCGAAAGGCAGGGCACCTGCTCAAAATATTTTATCTTAGGTGCATTTCCCTCTGGAATATTATTGTTCGGGTGCGACTGGACTACTACCGATCAATTTTTTTAAACTGAGAGAGAAGTGTTTTTTTTTGGAAAAGAAGAGCTCTTTCTAAGTTGACTTGCATTGCACAAATCATGCACATTTTTGAAAGTGCTTTGTAAAAGATCTTCAATGGAACGAGTTTCTTTTGACCATTTGCCTTCGATTCTTCTGGACCGCCGGACAGGTCAGTCAGTGGGACTCCCACTGGTAATAAGAAGCTAAAAAAATGAAGCCCGGTCCACCAAGCAAAACCGGTGGTTTCTTGGTCACGACTAGCTAAAACAAAAGTTCCATTAAAGAGCGTTTCCACGTGGTAGAACCTCCTCAGGGAATATAAGATTTTCATGAGGCTGATCCTGAGCTGCCATCCACGCACGAATACCCTCGTTTAAAAGAATATTTTTGGTGTAGAAAGTCTCCAATTCAGCCTTTCCCCCGGAGCAATGAAGAAAGCAGAAGTCAGTTGATTCTTCCGAAGAACCGGAAGCGAAGCGCTATGCCGGGGCGAGAGGACGGGAAAACGGATTCGGGTCCACAACCACGAGTTCCAGTGCACTAGATCTTGTAGCACTTAGCAACGAGGCCCTATGAATAGACATATAGAATTTTTGGTGTTGTAGCGCATTTCGTTTAAGAAAACAACCCCCGCTCAGATGCGTCTATTTCGCAGGTTTGAGGTAGTCCCTTTATGATTCCTGACCCGGACTAGTACCCTCCCGGTAGTACGTCAAAGCTGTTCCTGGATCAAGGTACTCACAAGATGTCCTGATTCCACTTGGTCTTCGTGAGAGAGCACCACCCTCTATTCCAACAACCGGTGACCGCCTTCTTGTTGCCTGCCTTTTTGACTCTAACCTATGGATCATTAATACCTTTTAGAGTTCCTAGGCAAGCTCAAGGCCAAAGAGTGCTCTTTGAAGGCTACTATGCATCCTTACCAGAGACCCCTGTAGAGAATGAAGAGGAGCCAAGGATCTTACTCTCAAGAGTGCTTCGATAGGCTCCACTCTCTCCCCTGAATAAGTCAGGCTCCGTTAGCCTGGGCTGAGATGGGGATAACGAGTCGACGATTGAAGCCCCCAACGTTCTGCCAGACACTGGACAGGGGTAAGCTCTGTAGAGCCAAGTGTAGTGTGGTGTAGTAGTAGGCACTTCTAGGCCCCTTCCCGGCTACTGGATCACTCCAGTGCTTCGGGTACTACGGACCCTCTGCCATCCATTGCAGCAGAGCCGTTTCATGAGCAGGGGTGCTAAGCGCAGTTCTTTGAATCAAAGGTTTTTTTTTTACTCCGCGAGAAATTGAACAAAAAGCTGCCGAATTGGCTTATTTCTTGCGCATACCAATGGAAGTATTTTGAGTACGAATTGAATTTTTTGAAATGAATTGAATGAAGAAGAATTGGAAGAAGAAAAGTTTTCTCAACACGAGGGAAAAGCCTGGGTTCCGCTCATCAACTCGAACGGTCAATGCTGGCCAGATACCTGCATCGTTATACGCCACAAGTTCGGGTGGTTGAACAGGAAAAACAACAAGGCAGGCGATAGGCACACACACCTATGAGAAACAATTCCACAGGAATTGGGCAGAGCTATTAGTTCAATATAAGGAATTTCATATCACCATGGGACTTACTAGTAAAAAGGCCAAGTCATCATGCCCCTTATGCCCTAGGCGACACACGTGCTACAATGGGCGGGACAAAGGGTCGAGACAATTCTTTTTAGCCTCTAAGAGACAAAAACAAGAGCGTAACCAGGACCGTGAGATAACAGCCCATAGGGTAGCCCCTACAGAGCGAAAATCTAAGGTCGGAATACCGGAGTTCTTTCTTTGCTTCCAAGAAAATAGATTCCTTCTTCAACCGAGGTCATGACCGAATAATTTCAATTTGGAAAGTTGTCAACAATAAAGTTGTATAACTTCTCAAGTTATAATTTTTCTATATAACTTCTCAACAACAAAGACCTATAACTTTTATTTGGGTCATTTCTTCATCTGACAAATTGATTTGTGACATTCTTCACAAAATATACATATCTCTTATATAGTTTATAAACTATAGGAGATATGTAAATTTTGCGAACAATGTTACTATCACTTCGTCGGATGAAGAAATGGCCAAAATAAAAGTTATAGGTAATGATGAGTTATAAAACTTTGTTGTTGATGATTTTTTTCAGTTAAAATCATTTAGTATTTGAAAATATTGTTTGAAGTTGTCATAATTTGAAATTCAAATTCAAATTATTACAACAAAGTCATATAGTAAAATGACCAAAACAAAAGTTTTAGATATTGATGAGTTACATAGCTTTATTCAAATCATTTATCATTTAGTATTTAAAAATGTTGTTTCAAGTTGTCATAATTTGAAATTCAAATTTTATATAGGTCAATCAAACTCAGATGGAGAAATAATCAAAATAAAATAGGTAGATCTCAATAAGTTATACAACCTTGTTTTTGATAACTTTTTCACATAAGTTCATTTAGTATGATAAAATTCGATTCGAAGTTTTAATATTTTAAAATTAATTGAAAGGAGGGAGGTCGAATGGACTTCTCGGCGAGGGAAGAGCAAAAGGGTTGGCCTATAACAGGCCTTCTTTTATTTTATTGTACCATTGTGAAGTAACACACAAAAAATCATACTAAATGAACTTATGTGAAAAAATTGTCCAAAACAAAGTTGTATAACTTATTGAGATCTACTAATTTTATTTTGGTTATTTCTCAATCTAAGTTTGATTGACCTATATAATATTTGAATTTCAAATTATGAAAACTTGAAACAATATTTTTAAATACTAAATGATTTCAAATGGCCAAAACAAAAGTTGTAGATATTGATGAGTTATACAATTTTGTTGTTGATGACTTTTTCAGTTAAATCATTTAGTATTTGAAAACTTTGTTTGAAGTTGTCATAATTTGAAATTAAAATTCAAATTATTTGTCGTAGGCTCTTCGGACCTTCCATTATATTCGAGAGATGAAGTGAATAATTCAAGTCATCAAACAAGCATAATGAAACATCCAACGCCTCGAGAGAGGAATATTGGAGACATTGCTGGGCCTTTAGCCTGCCAGTCAACTTCAGCCTGAGATGTACCCGTCAAACCACTCGAAGGCGGCGACCAGATGTGTGTCAGGAGACTTGACAAAAATGGCTAAAGATCTACAACCTCTCGAATATTCCTAACACATACTCATGTGAATCTAGTTCCCAGGATGTGCACTAGATTCACACTTTCATCTTAAGCATGATTATACATAGCAAACACAACTAAGATGAAAGAAACTTAAGACTTACAACAACTTAATAATTACATAGGCCGACCGGCCAAATAGACTTATTAGAGAACAGCGGAAGCTTGACTACCCAATCACAAGCACACCGACTAGGGGTTTACCCCTTTAAGTTCTCATCCTAGAAGAAGCAATCGGAACCCTGAACATGAGCGGTAGACTGAACACCCACACAATCTCGATTTGACACAACAACACTTTCCATGGGGACCAACGGAACAGAGCAACTAGAACACGTAGTTGTCTATTTGTTAGGCAGGCGACTTGAACATAGATTCTTTCACCCAGGTGATCAGGACTCGTAGAAGTATCTGACGTGATTAGGCGGGGACAGGATTCGAACCTGCAGTCTTCAGGTCATGAGCCTGATGAGTTGACCAATTCCTCTACCCCGCTTCTTCCCCCTGGTCTTTCTTTCCCACCGGGGTTCACCTTGCTTGCTTGGCCGGGATAGAACCAGCGTTTAGGTTCCTTGCGGCTAGGCGCGGAGGTTGGAGCTCCTGACGACTGGTACGAACTTGCTGAAAGCACGAGCGTAGAAGCGAAAGAAGAAGCGAGGGGATTCCAAGCGAAAGAAGAAGGGATGAGCGCTTTGTTGCTAAAGCGCATACGTTTTCTTGCTTGATTTTTATACGATTTTCTGAAGTGATCTGTACAACTAAGTAGAAAAGGACAGACGAGTGTGGATACACGTGGTATAGGGATGCTCGTCTCGCCGTAAGTTATTGACCAGTACCAAATGTGACAACCTTCAATTCAAGTTACAAAACCATGAATTTGAAACAGAAGTTAGCGTGCTTCATGTACAACGTTATGATCTTATTTTAGGCATTGACTGGTTGTCAAGTTTTGCTCAAATCACAGTTGAATGGAGTAAAGGAATGCTGAAACTCAAGCATAAAGGCAAGCAAGTGATCTTACAAGTGCAAGATGTCACAGCTGAACTGTGCGGTGTGCCAGGGAACAGTTGACTTGCACAAGGAAAAGAAGAAAGGGCTTTGGCAAAAAGAGAAGGAGCTCTTCTTGCCCGTATGGGAGTGGAAGCTTCAGTGTAAGCGGAAGCTAGACTAGAAGAGAGATTCATCCTAGGCTTTGCTTGGCCAGTCTATTAGTATGGCATCCCTTCTCAGACATAGGAAAGCTCAATGTCTTAAAGACATAGCATTGAAAGAGTGAGTAATCAGCATGAAATCCAGTCTCCTTGTAAATTCGATTAGACGACCGCTTCGCCATGTACAGAAGAGGAAGTCCAAGAACTTCTTCAACGATTTCAGAATACGGCCGCCAGTGACTTTCTTATTGCTAGGTATGGTATTGGCTCGAGTCAACTGCACAGCATAAATCTCTCTTTGATGACGAACGATACAACACAAGTTGCTAGCATTGAGTTTGTATACCTATCAACTCACTCTCCTACTCTTGTCAACGAACTCATTGAACTACTCCTTTCTCACTCCGCACTCTAAAACGGTTCACTCACTACTTCCTTGTTTGTTGGAAACGAACGCATTTCTCCACTAGCTGTCAGCTCTCCTACTGTTGGAAATTAACTCATTGATCAGACCAACATCGATGCTTTTCACTCACTACTATGCTTGTTGTTCATTCCTTCACTCTGGAAGTACGCACTCATTATAGCAAAACAACCCACTAAACTCCCTGCTGTTCACTCCATTCCCTACTAGATTATTTGAGACAGTAGCTGTGAACTACTCCCCTCCCTCTTTGAGAGGGACGAAAAGACTCTTTCCATTCTTCAAGCTACTAACTTCCACTAATACATTCAAGCACGAAGTTACCTCCAACTATTGGTAATAGTTGCATCGAGATATTCGTAGAGACTAGCTATAGACTTTGTGAGTCAGTGTGCTCATTAATTACCCAATTAATTCACCAGGACAGTAAGGATGGAGCTGCTCATTCCACGATTGACAAAACTATTGGTAATAGTTGCATCGAGATATTCGTAGAGACTAGCTATAGACTTTGTGAGTCAGTGTGCTCATTAATTACCCAATTAATTCACCAGGACAGTAAGGATGGAGCTGCTCATTCCACGATTGACAAAGCTAGAACGAGCTCTCTCTTACTTAGAAAGAGTCTCACATACCTGGTAGAAGTGTGCATTTTACCTATACCCATACCTCTTCTATCTATGCTCCAAGCATGATAGCAATTGCATTAAGCTATTGGTGCTTCTTTCTCACCCGGCCCGAGATGGGTGTTGAAGGCACGTGTAGTTTAACAACTTCCTTACGTTGACGCATATCATCATGGGGAATCGAGTGAGTTCTTCGGATCGACGGACAAGAGGACCTTTTCATTCATCTCACCTATCCTACGCAGATTTCTAATCTAATTAAAGAAAAGAAACTCTTGCTTTTAGAAATGAATTTCACATTTCTCTACGCAAGCCAAGGAATCTGTCTACAACTGGTACTTCACATGCCTTAGAAGTAGATTTGAATGAGAATGAATGAAATGAGTAAACGTTACTAGGAAGGTGAACTCGCTATCAAACTACAGCCTGCGCTAGTGGCTCAATCCGTTGCTTGTTGGGTTGAACATATTCTTTTTCTTTGACGGATAGCTTCTCGGCTCTTGCCTGGCCTGGAGTTGAAGAAGGAACTGGTAGCACTTGAATCAGAGGAAGATCGGAATAGCAGACGAGTTGCAGCTTTTAGTATTGTTCACAGCTTGGATGCCTTTATGCCAATTTTCCCGTGTTTATGGAAAGCCCGTCTTTTTGGCAGAATATAGCCCCACTAGGTTCTTTTGTTCTCGAATAAGCAGCTCTAGAAGCTCTCGCATGCGTTAGACTGACTACGCCTTCTATCTTTCTTTGTATTTTATTCTAAGCGTGGTAAGGATATTGAATTAATGGCATGGAACATATTTGCTAGCCCCTATAGTTGGATGCAGACGATGGCATTTTCCTCTAAGAGGTTTGAAGGCATGAATAGGCAGCTATTGAATCCGCTACGGAAACAGTAGCTGTGAACTACTCCGTTGCCTCGGCACGGCTCATTCCATTGATACGCTCATCGGGCTGCTCGTCGTTAGGAAGAGAAAGTCCTACTGCTGTAACTGCAACATCAAGCAAGTAGGATCGGGATTCAGATGTTCAATAAATAGGTTTGTTAGAAGAGACAGGAATTTATTCTTTATTAGTGCATGCCTTTTTTTTTGTGATTCGAGCAGTTCTTGTCACGAGATGATGGGCCAGAGAAAAGTTTGATAGGAAAGGAAGGCGACAGTTAAATAAAAAAAAGAAAGGGAAGATGATACTGATATAAGAGTACTGCTCTTTGCCCTAAGATTACGATCAGTCACTTTTTATGTTTCAATCAGCTCCTCACTTCTTATTAAGGTTTTCGTGACCGACACCTAGTTCTTTCCACATCACTCCACTGTTTGAGCAATTTCCACTCTCCTTCCTGGTCAAACCTATCAAAACCTTCGTTCAAGAACTCATTCCAGCCCATGCCTTCTCTGACTACTCCTTTCACTTTTTGAAGTGTATTTATTTGGAACAACTTCAAATACTTCTCGCACTTGTCAACCCATTCCCTCGTTCTCCCCTCCATTAAACATAGGAAATTTAACCCCAATCCAGGGTCAAACGAAGATACTTGTTAGCCTAGCCCCATGTGTATCCGTAGCCTTCCCTGTTTTTGACAATCTCCTATTTCTTCGTAGCACGTGTCTCCTTCCTATGTTCCGTCCCCTGTTACTGGATAAGTAGATTTTCTGTTTGAAGTGCCTAGAAGATCCAGCAAACGGAGGTTATCTCCCCCGCCTTGAGTTTCGGTCTTGCGCATTCAAGCCTAGAATAAGGCCTAACAATAGGGTGTAAACTTTAGCGAACTCCCATGCTTATATAATCCAATCAATTGCACCATGATTAATCCACTAGACAAAAGGGAAACACAATCACTACATTAACCGAGCTATATTAGCCGCGCTTTCAAGAGCACACACAGAAACCACTTAACAGTGACTCCTTCTGTCAGCTATTCATTTCCTGGGAGTTCAGACTGACGGTTAGGTTCTTTTTCTAAATTTACTTAAGAACTTTTGGGCGAAGGATACACCGGAAAAGAAGAGGAGCCTTTGTTCGTTTGGCGTTCGTTGGGGATTCATTGCTCGTTCTGCGATTAGATTCATTGCTCGTCGATCTGGTTTAGTAAAAAGGTTTTTTCTTTTTGAAAACCAGATTCATGCCCAGAAGAGGATCCTCTATCTGCTCTCGAAGCAGTCGTCAGCCTAAGCTCAGGTTTTAAATCCTTAGGTTGACCCTACCCCTTTTTCTTCCTTTCCCTATCCAACCCGAGCTCTATCGGTCATGGCTTTCTCCTCTCTTCAATTCTTTCCGCCCAAACTAATCCGCACTAGCCCCAAACCCTAGCCCTGTTGTCTGGATTCCCGATCTCTCTCCTACAAGAAAAACCTATCCCACTAACGACTCTCTTTGTCTTATACCTTGCTAATACCCACATGAGAAAGGGTTTCCCCTCGCTTTCAGCCTCCCATTATAAGCTAGATGACTCTACTGTGACATGTTATGACGATCTTGAAGCCCCCAACCATAGATAGATGCTTTGATCATCCAGGTTTTGCCAATCCACGAACTGCATCGTATAATAACCGCGGATATCAGGCGTAGGTTGACCTTGAGTGGTTCACTGAAGGGTAGGGCTATCTCTTCCCTTTCCATGCCTTTGATTCATCCCGGATTGTGTTGATGTGCACATGAACAAAAGTGCACATTCCTATCCCCGAAGCAAATAAATCAGATGACTTTTCCGAAGCAAAGAAGAAGATGACGGCTCCTACAAGGCACAGCACCAATGGAACAGCGGAACGGGTATCTTTTAGCAAAGCAAAGGGAAAGGAGGTATCATACCAAGGGGTTGAAGAAAGGGTTTAACCAGCGGATTCGCATATCTTTTTCCAATGGCTTCCCGCATCCCTAGTTTTTTAACTCCTGGTTTCGGGTAACGGATATGGGTTCGGCCCCCTTCCCTTGGCGAGCATAAGAACCATTCGTATACGTTAGGAGCAGAAGTTGACGTGGGTATACTCTTCATTTCATCCTTTTCATTGAATCCCCTATCCTATTATCCAGCAACGCCCAAGCTGTCGATGATCACCTAGCTCTTGTTCGAAGCAATTGAAGTATACTCTACATCAACATGGGATTGAAAAGGTGAGGGCGTAGCGAGCGCTAGAGCTATTCCTACGAAAAGGGGAGCTATTCCTACGATTCCTAGTATCCGTTCATCGATAGACTGTCCTCGGGCAAGGGAAATATACTAACACTATTACTCAACCCATAATACCCTTTCCAAGGGCTCAAAACGGGTCTTTGCTACAATCCAATCCATTTTCAAACAAAAGAAAAGAGCAAGTTCCCACAGGCGAAGAGCTGCTTCCGAGAAATATTTATCTTCTTTTACCCCCTTTACGCCCTTCGGGGCTGCTAACAACGAGCTAATACACAGGAACGGCACGGCTCCTACACCGCTTAACTCCAATAACAGAACCTGGTCCCACATCCCTTGCATTTGATAATGAAACAATCAGAATTTGTTGAATTGAACATATTTCAATCTCATTTCTTTTACGTGGTTTTGGCAACTATCAATTATCTCTTTCCTCGGCTTCCTACACGGATATAGCCGTAAACGGTATCTAGTAGGCAACCTGGGAACTACATTAGCTTAGGGGGATCGGGTAGCGAGCGCTCTCCTCGGCAAAGCACATGATTGAGATTTGAATTATTGTATTGTGAATAAAGGCATGAAAGGAATTTAATAGTAGTTAGGTATTAAAAAGAAGATCTAATTCAAGTGGTAAAGCAAGTATATAATGATGATAAAGTCCAGAGGAAAGGAAGATTGTTTCACGCCTGCATAGACAAGTAAGTCTACCACGAACCCCTGTCCCTGCCAAGTAGAAAGCTAGTAAGCAAGTACTGAACTTCAATCCTGCATTCTCACTCTTGTTTTTGTCGCTCAATCCAAAGAAAGAAATAGGAATACGAATCCTCATCCCCAAAGCCCGGGTCCTAGACTACTACGAATAGAAAGATTTCTACGGATATCCTTCGTATCAATTTTATAATGCTTATCACCTCCTTCTGAGCTATTCCCACGGTGCCTGAGCAGTTGCCATTGAGAATGTTGTGGGGAACGATTGGGTGACTTAGCACAAGCAGCGCGTAACAGGTCCTTTGCAGATGGTAAGTACCTGGATTTCAGAGGCATTGCTAGATGCGTCGACTTGCGAGACGAGCTTGCGGTGTAGCTCTTGAAAGAAAGAAAAAGAGGGGCTCGGTAACGGCAATCAACGGCTCCTCGGAGGCAACCTAGCCAATTGAGTAGAGATATGAAATGACGAGCGAATTACCCGATTCCTATTATGCTACGCCCCGGGATAGCGATAGCCTTGTTTCGGATTTTCTAGCGATGACTAGCCCTTTGACGGCTCCTATCCCTAGACACCGGCCCCCGGTACCAATACTAGAGATTTGCCTTGGCTGTAGTTCAAAGAAGTTCTTCGGCTTTGGGAAGATGCGAACCTTATACCATTGTCCTTGGACAGATACGAACCTTACGCGGGCAGCGGATGAGCATATCCCTAGAATACCTGCCTATCCTACCTAACGCTGGATTGAACCTAACGCTAGAGCGAGTACTACGATGCGAGCTCCTTTTACGAGCGATACCTTTGTCTTTGGTGCTTGAGTTGTCCTCCCAGCGGTGTGCTCCTCGGTTTCGGAAATGACATATTGAACCGGTATCTTTAGCAAAGCCCAAATCCGGCAGACCCCTTTGACGGCATCCCTCCTCTAAAGCTGCTTCCTTCCTTCAAGCAACGCATTCGCGAACCAATACGTAGTACACGACGTAGTAAATCAATTAAATAATGCAATCCGGGTTAAAGAAATGAAATGGTTGTTGCCTTCTCGGACAAGAAGGAAAGATCACTCTCTATCTAAATGATAGAAGTATTTAATCAAATCAGAAAGAGCCCTGGGATTTGACCAAAACGGCATAATTGAAAGCTCTCGTCTCAGTCGCTCGCCTAAGAAAAGGTACCGGGTTGCTCCGTGATGACGAATAAGCAGCCCAGAAATGAGGGGAGGAGACTCTGCCTCCATAGTATAAGTTGCTATCCACTTATGCTTGGTTTGTGCTTGACCACGAAATCTTGCCTCCCACCATCATGAAAGACAGATGATGATGTCGATTTCTTACTGTCGAGACAGCCTGTCCGAATCCAAATCATTCGACTTCCTCCTTTGCAGTGGCGAGGTCGTTGATTCCTATAAATCAAGATGTTTTGTTGCCTGCTTCTTTTTATGGGCCTTCTCTCTTGGATGGTATTATCCACTGGTATATTGTGAAAGTCTCTACAAAGACGAAAGGACCCCATGCCTTCTTTGAAAACGATATCCCTCTTCAACGCTTCCGCTAGCCCTAGACTCGGAATACTCTGCTTAAGAGATCCCCCTCTCCGGCCAGAGAGGATTTGAGTACAACATTGATTGCGGAAGATCTTTGTTCCTATTATTTCAAAGCCTAACTAGGCGCGCAGCGGTGAGTGCGAGCTGCTTTCAAGAAATGCTGGAAAAGAGCCAGTAACGCTATCAGTGAATAGAGCTGGTGTAAAGTCCAGCTAAAGTACCATACAGCCCCACAGGTTTAGCCACACATTCACAGAGCATCTAATCCATCTTTTCCCATGCCAAGGAAAAACAAAAACCAAATCACCTCTTAGTGTTGCTTAGTGCTCAGGTGCATCCTACTGGGTAGTCCTAAACTTCAGTAGTTCTATGGCCACTACATGATGGAATTTAGGCTATAGTAAGACAAGTTAAGGTTCCCACAGCAATGAGGGCTTTAAAATATACCTCCCAGCCCTTCATCTCTAGGACGTCGGACTGGTCAAGCGGTACTATGCACCCCCACTTTGGTATACCCTCCTAAGAGGAGTACTTGACAGCAGGTGGTGGGTTTTTGGGGATAGTATGACTCGGCCCCCTGGACCATGCCAACCAAGACTTCCCACCAGGTTTTCCTATTTGGGGACAATTCCAGATATGCAAGACGCATATGCATGCAATGCTTAGGTGTAGTGAGGTGGTGTGTGCTTATTGCAAATAGGTTAACCCTTAGTTTATACAAACTACATTTTTCACAAAGGAAAGAAATGGGAATGTTGGTGAATTTTCAAGTCAAGCCATTTATATTTATAAGCCAAAAACCTTTGATTTAAGGCTTTTATTCCCCTGTGGAGTCGCCTGCTGTACGCCCGCATTTTGGCACCGCTTGCCACATCATCATTACTTTGGCCACCTAAGCAACCAAGTAGAAGAAAAAGGGGTTTAGAGTCGCCACCTAAAAAATCACTGAAAATTTGGAATAAATAAATGGATATATATATATCTATTTATATAGTGGCTATCTTCCTTCAAGTGAGAGAGAGGATCGAGAAACCATCGCCCAAAGGTGCTTTCACGAAAGCCGGTCTCCGGGGGTAAAGAACCTTTCTTCACTCTTCCAGCCTTCCAAACCATCCACTGGATTTTCATGTTCGTAAGTTGAAAGGAATATGTGTGTGTTGTATATAAATAAAGGACTTTCGATTTAGCGTTGTCATTTTTACGAGGTTTTAGATAATCCAATTTTCTGTGAGATTACTTTCATTTTGACTGAATCACTTGAATCAGTTAAAGGAGACGAGGCTTCTGGCCCAGCCAGAGGGGCTGGAGAGGAGAGTTTTGACCGCGGGGGAGGCAGGTCCAGGTAACGGGGAGAATCCGCTAGGCTGAGGTTAAAAAAATCTTCCAAAACTTTTTCTTTAGAGATAGAATTCCTCCCGAGAACACACGAAACAAAAATATGAACTAGGTAAATAGAAATGGAAAAGAGATGTTTCCAATTCATCACAAAATCTAAAGCTTTTTCTACATCCATATGATCTACTTTAGTAGATTGGTATTGCCCATATAATGAAAGCAGATCTTGGTCCATGGAGTCCCAAGAAGGTTGGAACTCCAACCTGTCCGATGCTTTTTCGGCCAAATAAATAGAAAAGTGGGACCAGCACAATGAGCAAGCTGCGCGAAAAACCGCTTCTTTTTCCGGTTCCGCAACAACTTGGGCGAAATGGGGTTCTACCGGGAAACCATGGTCGAGTTTTCGACCTTGGTTACTGGTCGAGCCACTGGATAAGAATCTCTGGAGATCTTTCCTCTCCACTTACTCGTAACAGGCTTTCCCTCTGTATAAGACTTCTTCCGAATGGCATAATTGTCCTGTCCTATTGACACCTCGATCTTTAAAGAAAACTGACTCCTCCTTCTCTTTTAGGATTTGATTGTCGTTGGTCCTTTTTTCACTAATGATCTCACCATAGTAGTTCGCGCGAGGGACTATCTTTTCTATCGCTTGCTTTTCACTCTCAAGACAACGGTCGGTCTCTCTATGCTATAAAGCGGAGCAAAGCGCATGGCGCTGAAAGTTAAGAAAGCTCAAAAACACACACGAACACGATGCAGGGCATAGCATAAATGAGACCGCTGATCATTTTGCTTGACCTTTTTCTATGCTTTTTTTGGGTGACTCACCAACCGACCCAGCAGTGATCGATGACAGAATGGTACGAACAAATCAAAGTCGTTGACCATTATACCGTGCTATGGCACACTACTAGATAGATTGTATGGCTCCGTTGGTGACTTTCTGATCACGGGTTTCATTTGAAAAACCCCAACGCCATTCATCTTGCGTCCGGTCTTTCATGCAAGAGTTTCATTTTTGGCCGCTACTACGTTCGTCGAAAACTTCTTGATGGCACCATCATCTCATTACCTTATTTTTGCCCTTCGACTTCGGCTATGACCAATGCCCCACCTAGCTGAATAGGCGTAACAAAGCTACCTGAAAAAGGCAAGGTGCACCTTAGATTGAAATCGACAAATTGCGTTTTGCCAGATGGATTCTTTAGAAAGATTCCCGGATAAAGTTCAGTATAATATTTAGTTAGAATCTAAATAAAGGCGCATACGTGGGCGGGCAGGGGGCCCCACTACTTCTTCATTCAGGGGGGCTAGCCTCATGACTTCCCACTGGGCGAGGGGTGCGCCTAACCCACCTACTCACTCATCAATTACGGTGTTCAGCTGGCTTGCACAGAAAGACCCCTATTGTTTAGTAATTTGGCGCCCCATCTTTTTTTTGATTGACTGTTGTCAACTAATCTTTTCAATGTTCGATTCTACTCTATGTTAGAACATTTCTGTGAATGCTATTTCGATCTAAGTGGTCCTATTCTCTGTCCCGTGCTAGGAAGCATTACTCTTCTTTTCATTCCAAATTCTTCAATAAGACTGATACGATTGATTGGTCTGTGCGTTTCTCTTATTACTTTTTTGTATCCCCTTGTTCCTCGGATACAATTCGATCCTTCTACGGCCAAATCTCAATTTGTGGAAAGCCTTCGATGGCTTCCTTATGAAAACATCCATTTGTATATGGGTATAGACGGTCTTTCATTATTCTTCGTGATATTGACCACATTTCTGATCCCTATTTGCATTTCAGTGGGTTGGTCTGGTATGAGAAGTTTTGGGAAAGAGTATATTACAGCATTTCTAATTCGTGAATTTCTAATGATCGCCGTGTCCTGCATGCTGGATCCTCTACTATTCTATGTTCTTTCCGAAAGCGTGCCAATCCCTATGTTGTGCGGAGCTGAGCATCTTCTATTCGCTGGGATCAAGCTTTTCCTCTGCAGGGGCCTTGTGCAGTAAACCCCCTACGGGCGGTCCCCCGTCGTCGTAAAGTAGTAAAGGTCCCCGCGAAGCTTTCGGGAAGAGGGGTAGTCTTGTGCGTAAGCATAGCATTTCTGGTCGAACCACCGAACCACACATCTTTTTTTGGTGGGAGGGTACTCCGAGTAGTGGGTACCTCGTAGGACCTCGACCCGCCTACTCAGGTCTTGTATGGATATGCAGGAAGGGGTGCTCCTAGGTGTGTGTAGGGGGTGTGTTTGTTCGCGAGAATGGATTCCTCGTCAAGTCAGGGGGGGGGTGTGGACACACTTGCGCGAATTCGGGTAACGGCTACAAGGGATAAAAATAAAGGAAACTGTACCCGACCAGGGATGGACGTAAACTCGTAAGCTACCGAGGGTAGGGATAATCGTCCAGGTCTTATTGTTTAAAAAAAAGCCGCCCCGCCACAGCAGGCAGGTTAGTTCCTCTGTCGTTGCCGGAGAGTTCTTGGCGAAGAGACCTTAGGATAAGTTGCTAAAACAAACGGGGGGGGGGGAGGATCGACCCGTTCAGTAGAATTCCGAAGAAAGACTGTTGGCAGCAGGTGGAGACATTTCTTTGGCCCCCTTCCAAATAAATGCGGGCAGGGTAGAGCTCGGCGGAGGGTTCGAGAATAGGGTAGGGTCCTGTCCTAATAAAGAAAATCAAGATAAATAAAGGGGCGGGTCCCTTTATGCATGCATCTTCGTACAAGTGGAGGCCGGAAAGATCAAACCAATAGAACCGCTCACATCACAGTAGTCGTAGTTGCGTAAAGGCCGTCAGTCGGGGGGCGACCATAACATAAGGCAATGACTTTCACGGATCTCTCTATCGTTAGATATAACGAACGGGCGGGTTCGAAAGGTAGGGTTTTTGACGGCCCTACCACTAGTCCTGCTAGCCTTCTTTCGGGCAGGAAGCAGGCCGGGCCCGACGGGCGGGCATCTCCCGCTACGCAAGCAGCATGGTTCGCCACCACCCGAGAAGCAAAAGATTCGAGAGTCAAGGCGGAAAAGACAAGCATAGTGGTCTAATGACAAGGGCCGACGACGGAAGCTCGGGACGGAGCCGTATGATGCGGAAGTCTCACGTACGGTTCCCTGAGAAGGGAGTGGCTACCCACTGGAGCTTCGACCAACCACCACCGGTCAATTCCGCTTTGGGGCCACCCCTGACTCTACCATCATTATAGGGGTATGGGGTTCGAGACAAAGAAAGATCAAGGCAGCATATCAGTTTTTCCTATATACTTTACTGGGATCCGTTTTTATGCTATTAGCTATTCTGTTGATTCTTCTCCAAACAGGAACCACCGATTTACAAATTTTATTAACCACAGAATTTAGTGAGCGGCGCCAAATCCTTCTATGGATTGCTTTTTTCGCCTCTTTTGCCGTCAAAGTGCCTATGGTACCAGTTCATATTTGGTTACCCGAAGCCCATGTAGAGGCACCTACGGCTGGATCCGTCATCTTGGCAGGAATTCTTTTAAAATTGGGAACCTACGGGTTTTTAAGATTTTCAATACCCATGTTTCCCGAAGCGACACTTTGTTTCACTCCTTTCATTTATACTCTAAGCGCGATTGCTATAATATATACTTCCTTGACCACTTTAAGACAGATCGATCTTAAGAAGATCATTGCCTACTCCTCAGTAGCCCATATGAATTTGGTGACTATTGGTATGTTTAGTCGGGCGGCGGCCGTTAGGTCACCTATTTTGAGTTATGGACACACAAGCAAGGCCAAAACATGTGTGCCGGGCGTGCGACCCATCAACCTACTAGCAATAGGGGGGAAAACTTAGCATGTCGCAACAAAAGCGTCGATTCGAGGCGTCAGCAAAACACCGCCGTCTGTTCCTAAAACAAAACCCCTTAGCGCCCCGGGGCGGGAGTGGGGGACGGCCCTACGCAGACAGCAGCAGCACCGGCTCTACGAAGTCCGAATCGAATCTTTCGGTTCCCGTGAATAAGAATTGTTGGGCGCGGCGAAGCGAGCGCTTCTAGCTGTTTCGCTTGCTTCTTTCTTATTGTGGCGGCTATTATAGCGTGGCTGAAATGACCGAAAAGCGAGATGAACCTTTCAAATCGATTGATATAGATGGCCTGATCTGTTCTGATAGATCGAAAGGGAATCTATCAATAATAAGGGTTGACCTCTTTCTATCTATTGATGATACAAGATATCTATCTATTCTGGATCCATCAGAAAGAAATCGATATGTATCTGATGGAGTCTACATCGTATGTAGAGCGCCCAAGCGCTTTTTTGGCCAGCTCAGTTCTATTATCCATCGGTCCAATGCACTGGCGCATCTCATGGGGGGAAAAAGCAAATGTAGTTAGTTGTCTTGTTGTTGTTCGCCGCCTCGACACATTCCCCGGCATCGTCCCACACAGAAAGAAAGAGCGTGGAGCCCCGGCCCGACCTGTAAGTCCGCTAACGTAAAGCGAGGAGTTGAGCCTGAACTGGCGAACCGAAGTCACTTTCGTAACCATACTTCCTACAGCTAACACGTGTCCGGTCCAGCGGGAACGCGCAGCGCAAACGAACGTGAGCTGCTTTACCGAATATCCCCCGCTGGCCATCGGGGACCTAGTGGTAAGGCCATGATCCGCAGCGCAGGGGAAGGGATCACTCATTCTTCTATTGGGGACAGGTGCACGAACGACAACTCCAAACGTCAGACATCCGCCGCCTATACCTACCGTTTAGGTGGCACCAGCGAGATCCAGCTAAGGTAAGGAACTTCGTGTCGCGGCTGCTCCACTCCGCTGCGGTCTTTTGAACAGAACTTCGTTGCCTTCCCGCGCGCGAAACGAATGGGCGCAGTGTCGTGGGTCAGTTTTGGGGCGGGGGGCAGAGAGAGACCAGAAGAATGATTCATTTGGATCGACGAGCCATTTCGCGATTCAATAGAATGTCTCTCTATCCATATCTATTCTATCTTTATATGACGGGCCATAAAAAAAAGAAGTATTTTTTTATGGCATGTGAGATGATCGCGCCTAGTAGCCACATATCAGCTGCGCTCAATATGCGGGATTTCCGTTGGATCTGATCTTTCGCTTTGACGAATTTGGACCTAGCGAAAAGGACTCTAAGCCTTCGCGCAAACAAGCAAAGTAGAAGCAAGACGAGGAAGCGGAGCTGTCGTAGAAGCAGTAGCTTCCCCCGACAATATACAATACAACAGCCATGAATAAAAAAGCCCCTAGTTTAACGAGTTCGCTGCTTTTCCCAGGCCGGAGAAGGGCAACTACTTATTGATTGATCGCCTTTCTTTGATATGTGTTCAACTCTCCTTCCACTGGCTTAACACCGGCGGTCTGTTCAGGGTTCCAAACTCATAGCGGCAACTAAACACGAGGATTGCGCTTGTTGCGAGACTTAACCCAACACCTTATGGCACGAGCTGACGACAGCCATGCACCACCTGTGTACGTGTTCCCGAGGGGTAGCATCCTTGTCTTTCTAGTGAAAAGCGCATTGGGATTCTCTACATGTGGTGGTATAGTGCCGCTTTTAGTGATTTGGAGGGTGCCTCCACGACATGTTCTTGATATTGACTGAGTTGGAGGGAGTCAGAGACTACCACGGAATCCTTCCATAGTCACCCAGGTGACCTTCGTCACCAAAGCGTCACAACAGTTTCCAAGACCCCTCATATAATCTCCTGTGGGGATCAGTCGGAGCACGTAGGAATGCCGACCACTACATAAGCCGCAGGCGGAGAAAGCTCGAAGAGCTTGAGAAGGAAGGACGCTTTCAGAGGCGAAAGGCCATGGGGAGAGAGAGCGTCTGTGATCCATGGATCTCCGATCGGGAAACCGTATCCAAGCTCCGTGGCTAGTCTGCGCTCTTTGGACTTTTCAAACTTAGCGAACTGAAACTTCATTCCCTAATTACCGTTACTAACTGTTTGTCATCATCATCGTGAGCTCTGCCACTTTACCAAGCTAGAGTAATCGAGCTCCGCCTTTGCGCGCTCTAACTCAAGCTGAAGCACTTTCATGGAGGAGGGCAACAGTGCGAGCACAAGTGACTTCCACGAGCTCCCTACCATCTTGCTAATTCTCCTGCTTCATTCCAGAGATCAAGCAGTTGGATTTGGGACACAACAGCTACCGCTACTCTAATCGTGGTCCTTCATGAGAGTTGACTGGAGTTTGGTATGACCGTCGCCGCCTTGCACTCCCACCTTTACCATCTCCTTCGGCCGCTCCTCCCTCGCCCATCAGCTGCACCTTGGCACCATTATTGCACTCTCCGACATACAGTTAATGAGGAGGCCTAGTGCCTAGGACATCGACAAGAAGAGGGGTGGTGGCCATGGCAGTAGCTGCCTTTGTGGTGGCTAAGATGATGGACATGGAGGAGGTCACATGAGGAGGAACAAGAAGAGTCGTGAGTGAGATCCTCGATCGAGGCCAATTGAGCACCCTTTCCTCCTGCTCCCACAGCTATACGACGTCATCGAGATTGACAGGCCAGTTGTCTCTTCTCACCAATTTCTGCCCTAGAGGTGATCTCAGTGCCAACGAATGTTAGTGCCCAGTGAATGATCGATTCTTGCAGGCTACTATCTTCGACCGGGTGGGTGTATAAGGAAAGGTCATGTTCGGATGCGAGGAGAGCTCGCCGACATCCTTCCTGCTGCCAAGCTCGTTCCTTCTTTAATCTCCTAGTCGTCTTATAGGTCGGTTAGCTACTGATCCAAAACATAAAGCATGGGTAAAAACACCCGGTTTTATGTGAAAAGGTTGAATAGGGATGTAGGGATGGTTAAAAGTATGACCCAATCAACAATTTACTCCTAACATTTAATTTGAGTTTTTTTTACTGTCCAGCAGGGGAGGGCGGTACCAAATATGGGCCGTCATACAGGCCGATCGGATGGCTGACAAGAATCGAGTAATATCGTCGTCAGAAACGCTTCCGCCTAGCGCCCCTTCCTCTTCTGTTCTCCCAGCACCACCGCACCTCGCATGAGGACAAGCGTTATCACCGGGAAGTAAATGGTTAACACCGTTCACGTCAGCTCAAAGAAGCTGTAACCGTATTCTCCATTGCAAGCTTGCAACATGGGATCCGGATGTGCCTTGTTAATTGGCAGGTTTAGCCGTCTTCTGCGTGCAAATGTCAAACCTAATTTGATAATGCCAAAGCACCGATGTCCACACTAGAGATGTTTCCATGCATGTCTCGCTATTTTGTTTTTTATCTTATGGATTCAATTTTAATTTACCAAGTTGTTAAGTCAGCCTGCTGGTCATGCCGATCATGATCGATAATCCTCACAGATAGAAGGTTTTAAGTGATTTTTGGAGAATTCCTTTTGGTCGTTGTGTTTGGCACTTCATCAGAATCCCTGAATTTTGAGGTCAATAATTTGAATTTAAGACAATACTTCACTAATTTCAGTTAAAGATACACTTACAATATTACAATTTGTATAATTGATTTCAAATGGTAAAAATTGGTCAAACTTGTTATTATAAGCCATGTAATATGTAAGAGCATCTCCAACAGTATCCCACTATCATATATTCATATCTCATCTGCAAAATTGGCTTATTGGAGATTCCCAAATACCAATTTCATGGTTATTGGGGTGCTTTTGATAGATCCAATATCTCATCCTAGTATTAATGGGATCTATATGTCAGATGAAGATGAGAGAGCGGGCTTCGAGTGATGACATCTGATAGCATGGGGGCTCGAGCGGGACGAGGAGAGGAGGTACTCGCACGGAGCTGCTCTCCGGTGATGGTGCTAGTAGTGATGGAGGACCTCCCGACGCTGGTGGCGGTGCATCGGACGCAACTCCTCCAGGGTTTGGTGGGGTCAAGCCCTAGGTGTGGGGAGGTGTAGTCACAGTAACGTAAGCACGAGACTTTTTGGTATATAGTACTGGTGAACCAGATGGTTGCGGCAAGGGAATCTGGGACGGAGGACTCGTAATATCTCTATAGAGATCTGGCAAAAGCGAAAGACCCCTAACATCAGGGGCTGACCACAGTTCGAGCTCAAGGAGGCCAAGCCGACGACAAAGTTTCGTCGGCAGAGGCTTGTTGATAATCACGGGAGTGGGGGGAGGTGGAACTCAAGCAATGGCCAAGTAAGGGCGTGGGAAAGAACCGCATTGAGGCTCGGATAGACCAGCCGATGGATGACATGTGGATGATTGGATAGTGGCCAATGGCCACTGAGGTTTAGACAACGCCTCTTAGATGATCCACATGGTGTCTTCGACGGCCAGTTGAGCTGGTGATGCATATTGGCAGTAACAGGAGAGCCAACTACTTTATGTGGGAGTTGCAACTTTCCCTGTATTTGAGGGAGTTGAGATGGATTATTGAGTCAATGACTTTTGGGGATAGTGGAAGGTATTGGGTAAACTGTTAGACACCGAAATCTTGAATATGTATTTTTTTTTCTTTGATAGAAGGATATTTGGGAACTACCAGAGATAATCTTAGGCCTTCTTTGGAACAATCGTAGAATTGAACTGATTCATTAATTGGTATAAAAGCCCTACAAAATCTATATATGGTTGTGGTTCCCACTAAGAACTTAGCTAGTGAATATTAGGCCATTCTCAACCTAAAACATTAGACATGGTTTCCATAACCTCCACATCATCAAGAAACTAGTACTAGACACTACTCTTCCAATGCAAACACTACTATTACATACTTAAATTTAATGCTACTTATCTCACATGATGTCTTGGATGTTGTGTAGGAACCATGTCTCATGCAAGACATGGTTTTCTTCTATTTCTTCATTTATTCACTTGCCACATCATTTTTCATCTTAGGTGGCAGCTTATTTAATGCTATGGACACCATTCTAGTCATTGGGTTGGGAATGGCCTTACACGTATGAGGCTACACTTTCAATAAGAATTTAGTAATGCTAGGGATTTATTGCTAACCATGGTTTCTTTAAACCTGTGATAAAGAGATGCCCTTGCACTCTTGCAGGTGCATGATGCGAATGTAATGTACGTGCAAAATATTCTGTACATGTGTCTTTCATGTAATCAAGAAAAGAAAAATAAAAGCTTAGCCTTGTGTTACTCGAGTGAATCTAGGTTAGGAGCCACACACATTCCATCCCTTACACCCTCCACTTACCCTGGTCATACGGCAAAGTCACCCACCTCACAAATTTCAGAAACAAATAAAGGTAATAAATAAATAAACAGTAATAATTCATTTTTTTCTCTCCTCTGAGTGGTGTACTGGTGTAAGGTAAAGCATCACACCGGACGTCCGGCCGGCCCCCGGCGCGTATAGCTAGCGGTGGCGCTGCTCCAAACCAACCGAACGACGTCGCAGAAAATCCGGGGAAAATTGAATGACGTTGAGATGGAATGGAACAACCCCGGTGTGCAATTGCTTGGGCGGCTACGGTTCATCACGCCTTATTCGTTGCTCCCGTCACAGCTACCCCCCTGGGTCCATCCATCCATCGGTGATGCGTGACAACATCTGCTGCACCCATCGCTCGTCCAACCCGAGCACGACCGGGGGCACTCGCTTGCTTGCACCGGATCGCGATTCCGTTCACATCTCGGCACGGCAGCAGCGCTCTCCTCCAGTCTCCACAGGTTAAAAAGAAAGGCGTCGCGGAAACGGACGGCGCGAGAGCTAGCGATGAGAGAAACCGGGCAAAACAAATAAGGAGAGACGTGGGGGGGAATCTGCAGGGAAGGAGACGGGGGAGATTTGATTGGGCGACCACAGACCAGATCTAGCAGCCGGCAGGCACCAGGCAGGCGGCAACACCAACACAGCACTCGCCACTCCACTTCTGCTGCCATCTTCCTCGCCTGCCTTTGCGCTCCAATTTCTCCTCTTGTGTTTAAAGTCGATCGATCGGTCGACACGACGCAGGGGGCAGCAATTTACACAGGGGAAAGCGAGGCGTTGTGCGTGCATGATTATATTCTCAGGAAAAGAACACGCAAAAAGGCGAGCAATTTACACGCAGGAAAACAGGAGGGGTGGTGAAACCGTACGGGGGCAACACGATCGAACCGCATCCATGCATCCATACGTACGCCTTTTTTGCAGGTTTAGATTAGCTTAATTGCCAGCCATTTGGGACGACTGTTCCGAGCAATACATCTCGGATGACTCAAACTAAAG
>CM020189.1:14206366-14230297 GCA_009805545.1 Oryza longistaminata
TATGTATGAATGAATAAATATGAGATGTCTACATATCGTGTTTCCATATGATATGCGTGGTCCATAGTATTTATTTAAATACGTATTCAACATAAGTCCTAAAATTTAAACGTTGTAGTAACAAATATAACTTTTAAACCAACTACTTGCTTTCATTGTGCGGATTATATATGCAATAATATATGAAAAAACTCCTAATGTCACGGTATATGGTACATAATAGATTGAATTACAATATTAGTATGTAAACGCTTAAAGGTGGTTATGGCAATAGAATAGGCATTTTTTTCCAATTTAAGTGAAAAATACAAAGCATTTTAATGAATTTTATATATATTTCCAATTATTGGTTCAATCTAGTCAATTTTCTTGACAAATCATACATATTCTCTCATTGGTAGTATGGACCTTAAACTATTTATCTACTTATAAATAAAACAACAGTTCAAACAAACTAAAAAGTGTATATAACGTAAGAATTATGATCAGTTATGATTGTTTCTGTATTAATATAATAGTTAAAATAATAGAGGAGGAAGGAATTGAATGAGAGAAGAGAGGATAGTAGGGGAGAGTATGTGTGCATATAACTACGAAAAGAGATAATATAAGGCACTGGGAGAAGGACATCCAGATGGGATGGGAGGGGCATGGATTTTTTTTTTTTAAGGATAGATTCAATGGGTTTGGGTTATTAAGATCTAAGGATACAAAATAATAGGTCCACTGCATTAAATGGAATTTGGCATAAAAACTATTATAAATATATATTTTTGCCGGTTACAAATTTGATTTGTTTCGGTTACTATTACCTTATTAGCTGAAAATAGAATAAGAGTTTTATTGATTAATTAAGATCTATCATTGTTTACTCATCGTTTCGTATAGTATATTAGTAGTAGATACTACAACCATGAATTATAGTAGTTTATGACTAACCTAATAATGTTATTTTGACTTACAATAATTTCAGAATGAGAAAAGTATTTTTTAGAACATGTAAGTTAGGTCCATTTTACTTTCATTATTATCATAGACCTAATTTAATTTTTGTGAACTTGCGTAGGACGATAAAATCTATATCATTGTTTTTTCATTTTTTTTCACAATTGGTTGAGTGGCAGCGCAACTCAACAAACATAACCCAAAAGTAACATATTTCTTTCTTTTGAATGTTAACATATATGGAAAATGGGCCTTTAACTATAAACTTAGCCATAAATAATATGACAAATAAGTGGATAAAAATAGTTGTATATTTTTGTTCTAGTTAAAACCGCGATAGCAGACTAAAACTATCGTGCCAGTATTTCCGTATTTCAGACTAAAACTAGTTAAAACCGCGCAAACCAGAACTTTTACGCCACTAAATGTGTTATTTGGAACAAAATATAATTTTAGAAAAAAGCACACGAACAAGAATCTCAAAGAACACAATGTAAATTTAGAGAAAATCGCGCAAATGGGAACCTAAAGGCCACTAATAGGCAAACGACTTAACTAGTACCTACGCAATACCTATTTAAATTTAGAGACAATTCTACAATTTTCTCTCTACTAGCAAATTTATTATTTTACCCTTAATACCTACTCCCTCCATAAAAAAAAACTCAACTTCTAAAGTTTAAATTTTGTCCCATAAAAAACCAACTTCTACCATCCTACCTATCCTTAGCACGTAAAAGAGAAGTTTTATCTCTACCTATCACTCTTACTACTTTTTTCGATAATTAAGGGTATTTTAGTCATTCTTCATCTCCATTAATTCTACTTCGGGACTCTAGGAATGCATTTTTTGTGGGACGGAGAGAGTAAGTACCTACACCAATACTCAAATACTTTTTACGTGGTACGTGCTATTTAGATGGGTTGGAGTGCGAACACTGTAAAAGGTCTATGTAAATAAAGATTGTGTGCCAATTTTCTTGGATTTCTTCCATTTTGTAGAAAAAAAGGAAGACAAAACACAGCAAAACATTTTCAGTTACCTGAACACGGCGCCTAGACGTGGCACCAACTGTGGAACAAACACTATAGCTCTTGGAACTAATCGCAGTGACCGGTCGCGACGACAAATTAAACTTAACGGTCCCGCTTCTTTGCGCTTGCGACTTATCCGGCTTCTTTCTTTTTCCTGACGATGACTTTGTTCACGTCCTTTATAATAACCACGCATCTGACATCTCTTAGCTAGGAATGAACGTAATCTCTACTTAAAAAATCCGCAGTGATGATGGTGAAGCCAATATAGACACGCGAGACACACGATCTATTAACCATGGATCAGAAAATCAAACGCTTCAGAGCGACGCGCTCCTCCTCCACACCATCATCGCGCGACTCCCCGGATCATGATCCGCAATCAGCGAAAAAAAAACGGCGCCACCCAATCCAACCTCGCGCCCACCCCACATCACTGCACCCGCAATAGGGGTGAAAACGGTACGGAAATTTCTGAGATTTCCGGTTGCCGTTTCCAGTTTGCACCGACCATTTCCGACTGTTTGTTTGTTAAAGTGCTGACCATGCATTTGTTGAAATACTTAAAAGTCTCTATCTTGTAATCCTGACTCCTCTACCTATCTAACGAGGGGCTGGGTGCCCCTCGAGGGCATAACGACACTTCAGATCGTCAGATCAGTAATACAGTCGGCGGAATATTTTTCTAGGCAGGAGCAGGGTATTACTTCCTATCAAGAAAGCCTGAATCTGTATAAACCCTTTGCCTTATAACCCATCCACTTTCCTGCTTGTTCGCTACCCCTTTTAGTATTGCCAAAATCTAGTTTCGACACCTCTCTTCACTTTTGATCATCATATTTTTAAAACACAAAAATTCATATTTGATCATCATTTTAGGTGGGGCTGCGGCAAAAATGCTTTGTACGCTGTGTTGCATGCATGCCTTGCAGCTCCATTGGCAGAAATTTTAGTCAAGCATTTAATGCAATCACGACTAATTGGGTAGTCCATGAAGCATGCAAAGATATAAAAGGTTGATATTGCTATTTGGTAATTGGTGTTTATCTTGGTATTGTTGAACAAGCCAAATATGACGATGAATGATGAACGGAGGGAGTGCCTTTTTTCAGTGCTCTCGATGCACTATTTGTTGGTGCGTATGTAGAGATGCTATTGGTCTGAATTACATCCCTTTGAACTTTCAGCAATATATCTTTGACATTAGAACAGTTATTTTTTATTATCTCCGGTTTCTTATCGATGAAAAGCTAACATTACGTTGTGAGCTGCTGTCTATTGGAATATTTGGCACGTTAGAAATTGCATGGTCTGTAAAATATTTTTGTCTAGCACAATAACATTTATTTTCTATTTTATATGGTGTCTTCATGAGTGGAAGCTGCTTTCGGAACTTGGTAGGGTGGCAGAAAATTTATCCGGTGTCCTAACAATAGAAATGTATTCCTTGGTGTACACAACAGAAAATATATGTTTTGCATTAATATCCCAATGGTGTCCTAATACATTGGACATATCAACGACAGTTGACAAATATCATTTACGGAAAGTTTGTTCAATGTTTGGGTCATCACCATAAAAAGGAGACATCTCCAACTTGCAATACAACCAACAAAAAAATGGAAGCTACAAGCACAACATATTTAGGCAAATGGAAATGCTCCAAGATTTGAAACTACGGTCGAACATAAACACCAATTGCGTCAAGATAGCTTGTTGACCGTCCAAAAAAGCCAACAATACTGCCGTTTTGCTTCACACGAGTGCGGAATTTTGTTCCTTTTGGCTGTCCAAATGGTCCATAGCTCCGCAAATTGGTGACAAGTTGAAGTGATGTTACTACACTGGGAAAGTGGAAATATGGACCACATGTTCCAGAAACCTCTATCACAATCTCTGAAGGATCAAGATGAATCTGCAAATATAGGATGGAAAAAATTATCATGGTGGATATTTGAGCATGCATGTAGGTTAAACCCAATTTGCTAATACAGCATGCTGGTATATATATGGTTGGATACTGTATCATCAAACTTTTAATTAGGGAACATTTATAAACAAAGGAACAGACAGATTGTTTGCCTAGCAAATGAATTTTTAGTCAACACAAGAATACTTCTTTTTCTAGAAAAATGACATACCATACGGACATACCCACCAACACCGCCCCATAGAGGTGTGGTGTGTTGCTTCCCATGTCTGTCCAAATAAGAAAATCCAATCCCATCCACAACTTCGCAACTAGAGACTTTCATACTCTGCAAACGCCATGGTGCCACCACTACGTCATGATTCCTTCTGCCTTCTCCGCCCCACGGACCAACTCGTTCAGGCATAGTCTGATTGCAACAGATGGAACAAAAAATAGGTCAAAAAGACTAAATGTGTGGTTATAAGTGCAACAGTATATGATGGCAACAACCACCTTATCCAATTACTAAGGCCTGTTTAGTTCCCAAAACAAAAATTTTCACGCTGTCACATCGAGTGTTTGGACATATGTATAGAGTATTAAATGTAGGAAAAAAAACCAATTACAAAGATTGCGTGTAAATTGCGAGACGAATCTTTTAAGCCTAATTGCGCCATGATTTGACAATGTGGTGCTACAGTAAACATTTGCTAATGACGGATTAATTAGGATTAATAAATTTGTCTCGCAGTTTTCTGACGGAATCTATAATTTGTTTTGTTATTAGACTACGTTTCATGCTTTAAACGTGTGTCCGTATATCCAATGTGACAACCAAATGCAAAAATTTTCCCCAACTAAACAAGGCCTAATTTGTATTTAAATATGGTGTTTAACCATTCATCATATTAAAAAAAACTTTGTATCATTTATTTTGTTCTGATTTTTTTCTCACTAAACTAAAGGTACTTCAAGCGTGACTTACACTTTTACATATTTGCACTACATTTTTAAATGAAATGAATGACCAAACACCATCTCCAAGAAACATGGTTACTGCCAGTAAGCAGGAATAATTTTTTCCCGACTGTACAACGCTACTCAAAGAGAACAGTAAATGATCACGAAAACTTGAAAGAGAGAATGCATGCAAGGAAAATGCAATGAAATTAACAAAGTAGGGTAATTAATAGTCAATGGTACTAATTGCTAGACAAAACTAATTGTTTAATTACCGGTACCTGCTCTTCTTCTTCAATTGTTTCCTCGCTGTCCTGGTGTTGCACCTCATCCAATTCATATTCATAAGATCTGGTGATATCAAACGTTGGATTATTGGGATTATTGACGACTGCCCTCCTTATGTCAGCTTCTGCACTGTCCACCTCACATCTCCTGCAACCGGTACAGTCAATTTTAACAGATACTTCCCTAACAGAACAGAGGTTCTCCAATCCTATATTAAAATCTCCATAAAAGTCCTTCGTCTCCCGTGCCCTGAGCGTAATATCAAGACGTGCAAGTTTTGGCAAAGATCCTTGCACAAACATGAGGCCCATTGCACGATAGCTGTCAAGCCTAAGTTGATATAGGCGCTGGAATTGCGTATGATCTGTGCCAATGACCAGCCTTTGTTTTCTGGATTCAATTTCGAGTATGATAAGAAAAAGATAACGTAGAGATGATATGAGCCCAAGATTCTGGATGTCCTCCTGCCGTAGTATGTCAAGTGACAAGTTTATGTGGTACAAGTTTGAGAGAGAGGAGTTCATCCAGCTTGGCAATCTGGATATGCGATCGCCAAAAAAATATTGGAGGTGTTGAGGAAACCATCCAAAATCTGCAATGAAATCTGTGGGCGCTCCAAAAGATCGAATATGTAGCTCTTGTATTTTCTGCAGTTTGAACATAGAATCAAGCAAAGGTTTCTCGTAGCTCATGCACCATGTACCAGTACCACTAATCAATGAGAGATGGAGAACTCTCAGCTCAGTTAAATTGCCTAGCTCTGCAACAATGTCCGGCGACCTGCTCACGCCAATTGACCACAACTTCTGTAGTAAATTTAATTCCCCAATTCCCTTCGGCAGCTTCACTGAATCTTGAATATAGAGGCACACCAATTGCTTTAAGTGAACAGTTGATGATGGCAGTTCAGTTATGGAAGTTTGACTCAAGTCCAATGTGTGCAAGCAATGCAGGTTACCAAGTTTTCTTGGGAGTTTTGTGATATTCGTATCCCTTAGTCCCAAGTATCTCAAATGAAACAATTTCTCAACACCAGCAATGTGATGATTCTCCAGGTCACGGCAATGCTCAACATCCAATACTCGCAAAACCGGGAGGTTTGAAACAGGTGGCATCAAGTTAGTAGCGCCAGGGAAGACAATAACTGATCTCAAATGAGACAAGTTCAATGTTGCATGTGTTAAATTGCGCCCTTCTTCGTTATTTTGGAGTGATAACCGGCGAACCTTCTCTGGAAGATCTGCATGCTGGTGTCCATCAAATGTAGTGACAAAATTTTCTTCAGTTGAAAGAGATCTGATGAGATCTAATACCATATCATGCACACGACAAGATTCATAGTCGGTTAGATGTTCTGGTTGAATCATGCTTCTATTAATGAGCTCAAAAAAGTATGAATATCCTAGTTCAAGCTGAGAGACAGTATCATGTTGTCCATGGACAAAGCCTTCAGCTATCCATCTTCGTACCAACTGATCTGTCGGAATACTGTAATCTTCAGGAAAAACACTAAGATACAACAAACAGGGCTTCAGGATTGAAGGTAAATCATTATAACTGATAGACAAAATCTGGCGCATGTTTTCCATGCTGAAGCCTTTTTCAAGTCCAGAGCCAATGAAATTGTGCACACTGTTCCACTCACTTATGTTTCTTGGTTTATTTGCCAATAGACTGGCTATAGAGATGATGGCTAATGGCACTCCCCCGCACTTCTTTAAAATTTTCTCAGATGTTTCTTTCAGTTCCGGATGACACTCATTTTCACTTCCAAATACTCTTTTGTAGAACAACTGCTTCGAGTCATCATGCAATAGTGGTTTTAGTTTGTAGACAGTGCCATCAATATCCGAGCAGCATGACGTGGCAACATTAACTGAACGAGTTGTTGTGATTATTCTGCTGCCACAATTGTTCTCAACCAGTGCACATTTGATACACTTCCATGCTGATTCATCCCATATATCATCAATTATAACAATGTACCTGTTTTTACAACGTTAATAAGTAGGTCTACGTCAGATATAAAAATCATTGTTTAGTGGTCTTGCCATGCTTTGGTTAAGTGCACAGTACAATTTACTATTTGTAAAAATCAAACTCCAACATAGCATTTCAGAAACAACTAATATTTGTGCTAATGAGTTTTTCATTGAGCACACAGACCTTTTTGAATTATTTATGTTTGACTTTCGTTAATCATTTACCTTCTCTGTATTCAATGTCTAAAAGGATAACTTAAAGTTTTATTTAGGTATGACAAGGATATAATTAATGATCAGCGCATTACCTCTTATCAACAAGAACTCGTATAATTCTGTTGATGAGTTCCTCAGCTTCCCATGTTTCAATGTTAGTGTAATCTTCTTCACTGACTTGGCGGAGTAAGCTGCTTAGGATCCTCTTCAAATCAGGCTTAAGGGACACATAAACAAAAGCATCACAGTCAAATTGATGCCTAAGCCGTTGATATGTCACGTTAGCAAGAGTAGTCTTGCCTAAACCACCAACTCCAACAATGGATACCACTTTGAGCTGGCGCTTGGACGTGCCTTCTCCCTCCATCAGCAGGCTTGATAACTCATCTGTTGGGCCACTCATCGCAACAAGTCTTGTTGTTTCTTCGTACATACCATACAAGCGAGTGTCAATAGCTTGAGCCATAGGTTGGTCAACATCAACCCTATACCTGTCACGCCGCTCAGCCACCTCCTTGACAAGTACCTTTATGTCTCTGATGTCAATGGCGATTCGACGGCGAATTTTTGCCCTTGTCAATAAACCAAGACTCCTAATAAAGAATCCTTTAATTCCACGCAGCCTCGCTGATGGATGAGCTTCGACGTGAACCATGAATGTGTCGATGATATCCTCAATGTCATAGGATATCTCCCGCACATTCCTCGCCCAGATCTTGACCATCTTGTCGGTCGTCTCTGCCTCGGACACCCTCATGAGGGCAGCATGCATTGTCTCCAGCTCAGCTTTGAGACATTTGATCTCGCCCTTCAGGCCTCTATGCAGGTTGTATTCGACCGTCAGTAGGGTGTCCAGCTTCGGCAGGAGGGTGTGCATCGCCCCTGTCACGACCTCCATCCTACTGTCCAACAGCAGCTGGATCTTTGGCCCAGAACAATTTTAGGAGATTATCGCTGCACTGCAACCTGGAGAGTGGAGACTCAAGTAAATTGACCTGCAGGCTACAAGATAAATCGAATATAAATGGAGATAGAACATTGTGAAGGAAAATACAGAAAGTTATTTTAAAGGAAAATAGTACTTAAAAAACATGGGTTAGACTACCCTAGAATCAGTTCCTTTTTGCCTTTTGGTGCAGCAGGATATGCTTTTTCATAGTATACATGAATTGGACTTTTGTGTCTGTCTATGTTGCTCTTTTTTCTGAAGGATGTCTATGGACTATAGTGCTCTTGCTTTAATTATTAATAGCACTACTATTTCTTTTGAAAGCAAGGAATATGCATGACTGTCAAGCAAATCATTTGGTATCGGCAAGACAATGAATTACTTTATGAACTCACAAGGGAAGCACCAGAGGTGTGGGACACTTGACTATACCGGCTAGGGTTCAAATCTTGGTGTCTACAAATATTAAATCGAATGATGCATTTTTAACAGGATTTTGTGAGGTCAAAAGAATTACTCTCTGAACTAAAGGATTTTGTCCTAATCTCCTGATATATTTGAACCAATTTATATTGCAGTTTGCAACTTTGCATATGATCAATTAGTTTTGAGACCAACAAACAGATCTTGCGCAGTGCTTGCTTTGCATGCCTTTGCTGAGCGATAGTTCTTTTCCACGCACTACTATTTGCTTTCTCAGGCAAAATGTTTTGAAATATTGGAGCTGACCATATCCATTTATTATGTATATAGATTTTAGTTTCTAAATATGATAACATCAAGCTACATATTAAACATGTTAGTTGCAGCTGCTCTAGATTTGTCCTTTCTCTTTTCTGTAAGCCATAGTAATTACCAAGGGTTTCATTCTTATCATTCACTCTAAAATTTATGACCTATCAAGGTACATACTGAAATATCAATACTAGCTTGGTTTGTTTTGAATAAAATATATTCATGTATGCACTTCAACTTTGAAAACCCGTATACATAGCAGCTATGAATTTAGACATTGTCAATGCAAATATATATCCTTATTATTCCTTGAACACCTTGATTATGCTATTTTGCCCATTGGAACTCTACCATGTGTTTTTGGTTTGAACAAAGACCGAGATATATAGAGAGAGAAAGAAGTGTGTAAGTACTAAAATGCCCCTGCTCTCTTTCTTTCTTTTCTTTTCCCTTCTTCTTCCTCGCGCTTGCTGCTGAGCTGAGCAGAGGCGCGACGAGCGCGGCCAACGCGGCCGGCCCGAGCCGGGACGGCTCGGCCACGGCAGGGCGGCAGCGGCGGCGCATCACCAGGGTTCACCGCCGACGGCGATGATGCACGGCGGCATCCCGGCGTACGGTGCCCGGGAAGAACTCGCCTTTGCCGCCCAGCAGCCGGCGTCCAGCGGCACGTTCACGCTGTAGTGCTTGCCAACGCCCTCACGGATATGGTAACATCAAGCTACATATTAAACATGCTAGTTGCAGCTGCTCTAGATTTGTCCTTTCTCTTTTCTGTAAGCCATACTAATTACCAAGGGTTTCACTCCTATCATACACTCTAAAATTTATGACCTATCAAGGTACATACTGAAATATCAATACTAGCTTGGTTTGTTTTGAATAAAATATATTCATGTACAGACTTTAACTTTGAAAACCCGTATACATAGCAGCTATGAATTTAGACATTGTCAGTGCAAATATATCCTTATTATTCCTTGAACATCTTGATTATGCTATTTTGCCCATTGGAACTCTACCATGTGTTTTTGGTTTGAACAAAGACCGAGATATCCTTCCGGGGAGTCAAAATACCCTAAATTTTCTGATAGGAACCACCTCCATTGTTTTGACATAATGTTTTCTCATAATTTTAAAACTGCATGATCTCAAGTAATTTTATTTTAGAATTTATATGTTGCAAGTGTAATTGTAAGAAAATAACTAGCATTCAAAGCACACTAAATAAGCTTAATTTTAGTTTAGAATATGGTAAAAAAAATATTTTAATAAAAAGTCAGCCACACATAAATATTCATAATAAAATTTCACACACGTTATATAAGGTGCCCGCGCATGTGCGCGGGCTATCTTTCTAGTTCTAGTTAAAATAAATAAAGCGACGCGAGTAGCCGTGAAAGTGCAATTTGATTATTCAATAAACATCCTTAAATAATGTTTTCCTTGTTACATCATTTTACCTGTAAATGCTAAATGGATATTTATGTTTGTATGGGATAGAAACTACCATTTCATGGAATCAGATCTTTTTCCCCAGAGGAAGAAAAAATATTTTCACATTAGTGGTTTATTGCTATTTTTCTGTGTATATGTTGGTTAGTATACCCTAGGGTTCTATTCGGTCTTCAGCCCCAAAGTTTCAGGTCCACCTGCGAAAATAGCTTCGAGCGCTAAAAAAAATGGGTAGCCAACGCCGGACGGCGATCGCTTTCCATTCCCAATCCATTCCCATCCAATTCCCATCCAATTCATCCCACTAGTAGGAAATCGCCCATCTATGACGTTTTCCTCATGACGCTGTATAATTTCGTCATTGAATAAAGCATATCTATGACGAAAATTCTTATTTCGTCATGGGTCAGTCGTGGTGGAGGTAAGTAGCAAAACTCTATGACGAAATTAAAAATAACGTCAAAGAACAATAGAAGATTTCGTCACAAATAATGCACACCATTCATTTATTAATACCTATTGGTTCCACCGAATAGATGTGGCTATTCAAATTGTTACTGGGCCCCACAATAGAGCACGGCGCGGTAAAAAAAATTGTTACTGGGCCCCACGGCGCGCGCGGTAAAAAAATTTTACTGGGCCCAACAACAGAGCACGACGCGGTAAAAAGGAAACAAAAATGTTGCTCTTCGGGGGGATTCGAAGTTTCGAACCCATGACCACAAGAACAATATCACGGCGTACCAACCACTGAGCCACTCGAGTGTTCTATCAATGAATATGCACTTGGCTTTATCAATAAAAATATTAGCAGGTAATGGGCATCGACTGCTCGTGAGGTTCTTTGTAAAGTGTGGTTTTTCTTTTTAATCTTTGGCTAAAACTTGTAGGTGGTCTTTCTCCCTCATACTAACTTCAAATTTGATTATTCTTTTTTCTAAAATTTTCTAAATTCATGATCTATCCATTTATTGTGTTATTACAACTATTATTTTTATCATACTTTCATGTGACTTTGTTTTATCAATTGAAGATTTAAATTTTAAAAAGTGGCAACTTCAAACGATATTTTGAAGCAGTAAATGATTTCAACTGAAAATATCATGAACACAAAAGTTGTAGAACTAATCGATATCTACAAACTTTATTTTGGTCATTTGTTCATTCGACAAAGTAATAGTAACGTTGTTCTTAAAATTTACACAACTCTCTTATAATCTACGAAACCATACAAGAGATGTGTAAAATTTGTGAACAATGTTACTATCACTTTGTCGGATGAACAAATGACCAAAATAAAAATTGTAGATCTAGATGGATTATACAATTTTGTTATTGATGACTTTTTCAGTTGAAGTCGTTCACTGAAAAAAAATTCTATTTGAAGTTCTCAAAGTTTGAATTTCAAATTTCAAATTGTTCAAATAGAGTGAGATGAAGAAATGATCAAAATAAAAATTTTGCATCTTGATGAGTTCTACAACTTTAGTTTTGGTGACTTTTCCATTTGAAATCATTTATTAACCCTAATTTTTGTTTGAAGTTGTCAAATTTTGAAAATTCAAAATTTGAATTGTTCAAATGAACTTATTTGTAAAAAAGACCAATACAATAGTTGTAGATCTCGATGAGTTCTACAATTTTGTTGTTTATGGTTTTTGCATTTGAAACATAAAAATCATTCTAAAATTAAATTTAAAGTTCTCATAAATTGAAATTAAAAAAAATACCACATATATTAGTAGGCCTAAACCCTGAAATCGGCCCGTTACTGTACTCGGCCCATAAATATCTGGCCATTGATTCTTGATCGAATGGCTATCGTTGTGCCAAAGAAGTATAAATAGGGTTGCAAACCCTAACCCTCATCCTCTCTCATTTCTTCCCCTCCTACCTCTTCAGATCCGCGGCGGCGGCATCTAGTGCCCATTCGCCTCCGCCTCCGCCTCCGCTCCACCGCATTCGCTGCTGCTGGCCACCGTGGCCGGCGAGCCGGCGAGACGGCCAGCAACCAAGCGGCGCATCTCCGGGCTTCCTCACCATCCCTCTTTGTTCCGCCGGCGCCTCGCTTCGTCGGGGCGGAGGATCCACATCTGGCGCACTATTGAGGGCAGCCGGCTCGCTCACGTCCTCAAAGTCCACCGCCGCTGCTGCCGCCGCGATTTGGTCCGCTGCCCCAATACGGGCTGCATTGGCAGCCGACTCCTCTGTGACCCATGGTTGGCTCTCGTCTAGGGTTTGCCCCTCCCAGACCCAGCCAGCAGCCGTCGTCAGAGCGGGATGAAGAGTAGCAGCCATATGTATAGTGGACGGTTCCTGTGTAGCACGACTCAGCCAGCGTCGATTTGGGGCATGATTGGCCTGCTACTGAGGAGGAGTTCGACCATCGAAGCAGCTTCAGTGCCCCCGTGAATAGTTTTGTCAGCAGTCAAGGTATCTGATCTCTAATCACCTATGCTTGTTCATGAGATTGGGATTGTGTTACGAAGTTGTGAAGTGCGTTGAATTTTGTGCAAGGATGGCTGCCCATGTTTAGATGTACAACAATGCAGTATGTGTGTGTAATGCAAAAGTGGATAAAAAGTTTTGCTCAACATTCATGAATTGGATACTATCCATATGCCAAAAATGAGTCATCTATAAACTAATTTACATTACTGTAGACTAAATTTTTTAGCTGTGGACTGCCTTGGTACTGATTTAGCCATTCGACACTTAAAACTACTTTTTTTTTACTGTGCACTGGTTTGGTACTATATGTTCATTCCTCTCTGGAAACTATTTTTGCACTAAATTTGAAAGAATGCTTTGCTGAAATTTTATACACTGAAAGGTGAAACTTGAAACCTAGTCATGCAGAGATAAAATTGATGCAATGTTGAAAAGTTTGGCTTTCCACAGGATAATAACTTACCTGCCAAGGGCAAAAAGATACTGCTTGAATTTTACATGCCGAGGAGGAAGTCATGTGTTAATTTTTTTTATATTAACCAAAGTGCTTGCTGACAGCATTTGCTGATTCACACAAAATCATGGATTGCAGGTAGTCTGTAGGAACATGTTTTTTAAAAAATTTCACCCCGATTTATATTTTTGTAGGCGGTCATTTGGCTCTAAGTGTCATGTCCGCCTGCGAAAATAAGACCCCTATGTTGGGAAAAATGCTTTTTCTAGTAGTGGATGTTCAATGCTATCGAAAATCATGCATTGGATGGAACGTTTCCAGATCAACATGTGCAGTTTTATACTTGAGCTAAGTAAAATGGAACTTGAGATCATCCTTGAAAGCCTTAGAGTAAAGGGTAAAGTATGAGGGGTAAACGGAAGTAACAATTTCAAGGAAACCCACTTAATTTTCTTGTTTTAAAAAAGCAAACGAGTAAATCAATTACTTGGAGCCATTTCTTCCCTTGTCAATTTGAAGGCCGCCTAGGTCCGGCGGACCTGATCTACAGTTATGGGGCAATAACATTGCGCAGCCCGGCCGGTGGGCCACCCAGGTCACATTGGGCCTTCTCCACCACAGGCTCAAATGTGGGACTAAACCCAACAATCTCCCCCGTCACATCAACCCATGTGACCCCGAAGACTTGTTATCTGGTTCCAAACCTTGGGCTTTGATATCACTTGTTAGAGTGCGGACTTGTTATCTGGCCTCTCAACCATGTGACCCATGGAAATTGTTCCGGGTTCTAAACCTTGGGCTCTGATACCACTTGTTAGAGTGCGCAGCCCGGCCCACCCACCGTGGGCCACCCAGGTCACATTGGGTCTGTTCCACCACAGGCCCAACCAGAGCCACAACTTTAGGTCCTGAGCCTACACAACCCAAAAGACTAGTCTGGTGGGTGAGAACCGCCCCCACCTTTTAAGTCGTGCTCCTCCATCATCAATTACCGATGTGGGAGTAAACCCAACAGAAAGTTAAAAGAACGAAGGCACAATGTATAACCAACCCACCGATACCCGGTCTAACTGCTGAGAGAGAAAAGTAATTTTCTTTCCCTAAAGGATGGGAAATGAGAGATACAGACAAACTACTCGGATCAATGCTGATTAATCGACGACTGGATAGATTGCCAGAAGCAACAGCTGCACAAGGGAGAAGGAGCAGGACCAACATAGGAAATACAGTACTCTTCTGCTTATAACACTCTGGCATCAAAGTGGAATCATAACATCATGTTTGGGGTTTGCAAACCGACTTGCAACCCGAGAATAGTAGCTCAGTCTAAATTCGTTCTATATGTCCTTCAATTTTCAAATATCTCCTATTGAGCATCATCTTTTGTTCCTCGCTAATGAACTGAGTGAATTCACTAGAAGCTTGTATTATAGTGTAAAATTTAACAAAATTTTTGCAAGGAAAAATTAGCCCCTAATCTTGGGGTGGAAGCCCATTAGCACTCTGATCTTTAAAACCGAGCATTCAATCCTTTTAAACTTTGCAACACTGTCAATATTACCCCATAAAGTGGTTGGATGGTGGTTTAACGTAGTTGGAATCTTAAATACGAAGTTTTGAAGAACTAATATAACATATTGACGTATTGTCAATCCTCAGCTATCAATTTATACCGTGTACCGATGTTATAATTAATACTATTATGTTCGAATTTGTTTGTAAGTGAGAGCGAAAGATGCGTAAAAAGAAAGATTTAACTAGAGATTGTAACACATATACCTAATGTGTATGCTCCGTATTGATGTTCCTCCGACGGTTATACAATTTTGATACAAAACACTTTGCAAAACCACCAAAGGTAGTCATATGAACCATACTGTAAAGTATAGGGTGTTGGATGTCCAATGTTAAAATTTAGGGTGCTAGATGAACTATCAGTCAAAGTTTAGAGGGGTATTTGGACTTTCCCTTTTTCTAGTAAGTAACTCGGTAGCCAAGGATATGGATGGATGGATTCTATTCTGTTTCGCAGGACCAGATCATAGCTTCCTTGTTCGAGTCAAGTTAAGGCAATTCTTGGAAACTAGAAAGGTCGCCACAGGATGCGTGGGCATCCGTATTATTAAAACATGAGATTATAGTTTCTTCGGAAATTATATCTCATAAGGGTAAATTATAGGTTGGGCGTATCTAAATATCATTCATCGACTTAGATGATAAATCGAGGTCATATGAGTTCGACTTTTGGATCAAGTAAGTAAGGGCTTATTCGGATCAGAGTAATTTCACAGGATTTTTGGAGGAATACTGTGCATAGGAATTTTTTCCTTTCCTGTCATTCGGATCATGAAAACTGGTTGTAGAAAATCCAAAGGAAAGTTTCCTTTGATGCTGATTTCACAGGAAAAGTACAGGAAAAATCCATCCACCTTGAGATCATTTTTTGCTTCCTGCATGCAAATCCTAGACAATCAATTTCCTGTGATCCGAATGCTCTCAACTTTTGTATTCCTTTGTTTTTCATTCCTCTGTTTTACACTTAAATTCCTTTCATATTCCTATACTTCTCCTATCCTATGTTTTTCCTATCATATAATCCGAACAAGCCCTAAATATTATGTATATCATCTGAACCCATACTATATAATATTGCTATAAGCATAGACTGTGATAGTAAGAAATTCAAAGTTATTGTGATTGAATCGTCTCATGAAGATGAATGATTTAGTACCAAATTAAGGATAGATTAACAGTTGGATTGTTCTTCCCTTCGTAGAAGTTCAAAATGTTCATATTTTTCCACACTTTTTAAGAATTGAAGGCTTTTTATGTTTAGTAGTACAAATCATCTACACAATTGCTTGGTTTAGTAGTGCAGAAATATCATCAATTGTTTGAAGCTATTTTTTTTGTTTTTCACATGTTCAATTGTTTTGTTCAAAATAATATTTGTTTGAAATAAGAGAGAAACTATATAAATTTAATTAGTATGTGTATTGTTTATCGACAATCATGATCACTTTGGCAATCACTTTTAGCTGCCTCAGATACGATGCTTTGTCATTTGTGCAGAAGGCAAATATGAACACATGTGTTGTGCAGAGTACTGAAGATAGATCTTTTGAAGTTTTTCTTTTTCCATTTTATATGAAAGATATATGTGACTACCTAATTAATTAGTAGGTATGTCAGTTTAAGTGAAAATCGATGGCAATATATTTTTTATTAAAAGTAGTATTAAATAGTGGGTCAACTAATTTAAGTATAAATTAGTTAATATAGTTCATAAATTGGTAATTAATGGTATGAAATATAGTTGTGTAACCTTTATTTTGAAGCGTCTGTTTTCAAAATAATTGTTCTAAATAAAATTTATTATATTGTTAATATAATGCGTAAAATAATAGAATCCTATAAATTTTATTTCCAAAGGTTGTGGATCGAATTTATTTACGTATATTATGATATATATAATCTATGTTTATAAATTTATAATTCTTTAAATTTTAATGTCAGCGATTATAGTTATGATCTCATCTATACATGCATAGAGAAGACAGGGGAGGAGATGGAAGCAGATGTATTTTTTTATGATCTCATTTATTTTTTTTAATCGTACGTTACACTTGTATACAAGTATTTTTGGTTTTTTTATGAGCTGAATGTAAGTACCTTTGTCTCGTCGGTGAGCTGAGTGAGATTAGGTGTGAGGTTATTAATAGATTTAGTTTAATGATCCGAGATAACAGATTCACTAATTTAAATGAAAATCGATGACCAGATGTTTTACTTTTTTCCTTAGATTTTCTAGAATTTTTCTAATTTAGCAAAGTGCATTTTAGAACTTAAAATATTAACAGTTAATGTGTGTATTGAATTATTAATTTGGTTTTCTATCTCATCTAATAACCAAGAAGGGAAAAAGGAAAAAAAAAGAGAGTACGTATGTACGTACGTGCATGTACGTGGAACTTTTTGTACGTGCAAATGTTTTACAGGTAAACATACTTAGAAAATCTTAAGATAGATATAAGTGTTAGCTAAAAAAATGGAGTAGTTACCTAGAAAATATGAGAGGAAGAGAGAGGCCGGAGGGAGGGAGGGAGGTAGTAGCTGCACATGCCGCATGCTCGATGGGGATGAGGCTACCGGATTTTTGTTTCTTAAGAGACCTAATGATTAAAATATATGGGTCCACCGATTTAGTAGAAAATCAATGGACAGACGTTTATTAGATTTTCTTTATGTTTTTCTATATTTTATTAGAGTGCCACGTGACGACTACAGAGCGTTTATAGGGTGTCACATGGTGACTTGAGAGCTTTTATAGGAAGTTTAATGGGCTTCTAGTATATAATACTAGATAATAGATAGAAGATTCCGATATGTATTGCTCACTTCTGTCTATGAAATATCACTTCTGTCTATGAAAGAGAGGAGAAAGCTATTCTGGAAGATAGGGGAGCCGAACTAGGGATGCGATTAGTAGGTGGATATCAAATAAATCATACTATATGGCTTTTCTTAAGAAAGAAGAAGATTATAGATCCTGCAAGGTACGTCACTAATGAAATACCCAAACGGGTGATTCACATGCATATATTTTTGCAGTGGCTTCTCCAATCCCAAGTTTTGTTAACTCCTGTTTTGGCGTCAATTAATGGATAACGGGATAAATGGAGACGTGTGTGAATTTATGTAGATGCTTTCTACAGACATTCTTTGAAAGCTAGCCAGAGACTTCTCTATCTAGAAGAGAATTCCACGGGAGCATTGACGTAAAAATAAGCTCTTTTTCCAATCCACGACTCTCTTTACTGAGCTAGACTCATCTGTAAATAATCTTGAACTTGGCTCCCACCTTAGGGAGTGTTTTCAGTTTTTATCAAGGTAAAGTTAGGAGAGCGTCAAAACGTTAATCGCTTAGTCTCATCTAAGAGTCCAATCACTTTGTACTCTTCTTTCGAGCAACCAAAGCATAAAAAATGTGCACAAGAGTTCAGTAAATTGTGGAACAAATGCATTGTTGTTTATTAAATATCAGGATAAATGCATTCCAGTTTTCTAAATTGGGGAACAAATGCATTAGAGTTTGCTAAAGCGGAGGGTATTCTAGTCTCTTCATCTTTTTTATTGACTAGAAAAGATATCCGTGTGTTGCAACGGGTGAATGCTATTTTAATCTTATTATTGTTACTAGAAAAATGCCCGTGCGTTGCAACAGGTGAAGTCTATTTTAATCTTATTATTGTTATATGGTTTAGTTAAGATGAAATTCACTGTGAGAGTTCGCTTAGATACACATATTTTTAGAAAATCATGAGCTACAGTTAGGAGTCCAATCGTCTCAAGTTAGCATGCAAGTTTTTTTAAACATATTTCTTATATGATTCCTTCTGTATTACCAAAAGTGAACGATCTTAAAAGCTGACTCAAATACGGATATATATTTGCAAAAGCAAACGAACTTAAAAACCGACTCATACACGGATGACGTACCAAAATACCGGCAAAACATCTTCAATTTTTATAATAGTATAGATACGGTTTAGCTATGGTGAAATTCACTGTAGGAATTCGCTTAGATATTTTTTTTTAAAAAAAATGAGCTGCAATTAGGAATCCGACATTCATCTCAAGTTACAATACAAGTATTTTTAAAAAGATTTCTTATACGACTCCTTTTATATTTCCAAAAGCAAACGAACTTAAAATCCGACTCAAACACGGATCCGTATTTTGAAAAGCGAACGAACTTAAATTCTGTCTCAAACACGGGTCTGTGTGTAAAATCAAAGGTGTTTTTGATTATTATTCTGTGATGAACAATTGGGCATTGGAGATTATTGGTTTTGTTATTTGGAATTTATTCACGAAGTGGTTTTGGAGATGATTGGATTCACAGGACATCGCAGGATTCATTATTTCATGTGACCGGTCAGACCGGCGTGTAATGCGCGGTTAGACCGGCGCATCCCGTGGTCTAGATGGATACTGTGTCGGTTTCGGTTTCAGATTGTTTATTTGGATATCCGAGTTTATTTCATGATTATGACTTCTAGATAGATACTATACGTATGTAATACTATTGTTTGCTGCTAATGAGTTAAGTTTTAGATAGCTTGGTCTCGGAATATGGTTTCTTTGTTTGTTCCATGTGTAGGTGACTCGATGTCTCGGGAGAGTATTTACGGTGATAGACTGGGAGTCGGCTTGGGGATAAGACGACGTCCGTTGTGGTCAGAGATCATGCGGGATACTTAGGCTAGAGTTGATGCACGTGGTTGATGGAGATTCCATATGGTATACGATGGAGTTATTGTGTGCGTATGGGATGCGGAGTTGAATTTGGAAGGAGTCCAAATTTGGTACGATTGGTTATGTAAAGTTTGTTTCTTGTACTAAAGGGTTTCCTAATGTGTTTATTAGGACTCCTAGTATGAGTTTGGTTCGTGGCTTTAGGCTGCCTACCTCATGTATAAATAGAGGGGGAGCGTGAGGCTTCCCGGTATCGCTTTAGAGAGCAATTGAGTTGAGTTTTGAGTTAGGGTTTCGAGTTTAGTCGAAATTTTTGTAAGGAGTGCTGTTGGTGCACTTTGTAAACACAGAGAGAATAAATAAAGTCGTCATCCACTTTAAGAGTTCTTCGATTTGTGTTTCACCGGGTTTCGGCGGTCTAACCGGCGATCTACCGGCGGTCAGACCGGTGGCATTGCGGCGGTCAGACCGGCGGCGGCGACAGGCGCGGCAGGCGACTTTGGCGGTCAGACCGGCGGTTCAACACCGGTCAGACCAGCGGCATCCACTCGGTCAGACCGGCAGATCAATCTCGGTCAGACCGATCTCCATCGATTTCGAGGGTAACTTTTATTTCCGCTAAAAGTTTTCGGTTTTTTGGTTGGTAATGGGTATACCAACCATAGTAAAAAAACCGGACCGGACCGGCGGTTGAACCGGAAAAAACCGGAACCAGCACTCTCACCGGCTCGGTTTGCTCTAAAGACCGCCCGTGCAATTGAACCGGACGGTTTTTGCTTAAAACCGGCGACCGGGCTATACTAAACCGGCAGGTCAGCTAGTAGATGGGCCGGCCTTCTAAGGCCCACTTCACTTCCGGCGGCCCATGTTGAGTTTTATCAATAATCTACGTTTAATACTTTTAATTATTGTCCAAATATATGATATGACAAGGTCTAAAAAAAGTTTTAGTCTCATCAAAAACCCCCCTAAGTAGTTGGGTCGGTACCAAGGTATTCGTTTGTCTGCGTCAAGCTTGCTCGTGGCAGGTTTACCAAGTAAACCTGTTTTACTACTTCAAATGGCCAAAGTCGTCTAGATGAAATTGACATTTCTAGAGATTTTTTTTTGCAAGTTTAATAATGGACTCCATTCGTGAATAATTGATACCTGTACGTACTATTCAAATTGAAACTTTAACCACTTATTTCCTTTTTAAAATAATTTAGAAACATTAGAAAATATGTGATATTCTCGAAGTATGTAGTAACATCATAAATATATATACCATACAATATTCATTTATTATAATATAGCCATTCAGATTTGCTTTGAGGTGGATGAGAGAGCTCGAGAATAGTTATCTACGCTTACTTATCCTAAGACTGCATGCCACCATTTTAGATTTACAGCCTACCAAATAATTATAGTAGTACTAAAAGCAAGTTCTGGCACTACTAAATTTGAAAAGGTACAGTGCTACTTGTTAGAACTAGTGCAGGTAAAATTTGACGCCAATTCAAACCTGTACCATTTAAATTGCCAAAACTTTGTTAGTGAAATGTTCTCCCTTCTATGTCATATTCATTTATTCCATGAACTGTGTGTTGTTCTCACCAACTATATAGGAATGGTGAGACAATCTTTTCGCTTATACTTATATTTATCAGCCAAAATTAGAATTTTCAACCTTAAATTTGAAGTCAATTTTAAAGGTTTATCATCGAAGTTTATTTTTCAACCTTTACTTTTAATTACTAAGAACATATATATATATATATTTCATTCACAAATTATTTTCTATTTGCAAATATGTCGTTTGGCTTATCCCGTGAATAAGCCAAACGATGGTACCTTTGTATCCAGAGTTGTTGAACTTGCTCGGAATGTACTTCTTAGTACTAATCCCTCTGATTCCCTATTTCAATTACTAGTCATTTTGTCTTTGTTTTAAGTCAAACATTTCTAACTTTGACCATTTATTTTTTTAAAATTTGTATAGTTTAATAACAAGTGGATTATATATTATGAAAGTGTTTCTCATGTTGCGGCTGCCTGATTCAAATGTTTCATGTGAGATGAATGTTGCCAAATTTTTTTGAGATGAATATTGCTTGATTCAAATGTTTGATTCAGTTATTCAAATGTGATTCAGTGATTTTTTTTGTGAGACGAATGTTGCCAAAAAATTTTTCTTGAGGATGTGGGAGGAGGGACTGCTCGGCTCGATGCGTCGGCTCGGTCGAGGCGATGCATCGAGCCAGCTTTTTTTTTTTTCCTCAAAGATAAAAGGTGTCAGTTTTAAGGAACCGGCACCTTTTTTATTTTCAATCTGTGCCGCCTCCCTTGTGCCGGTTGGGAAAACCAGCACCGAAGGGGTTTCCCAACCGGCACTAAAACCCTTTTATGTAGTAGTGAGTCCCCGCCACATTGGATGTTTGGACACTAATTTGGAGTATTAAACATAGACTACTTACAAAACTAATTATATAAATGAGAGCTAATTCGCATGATAAATTTTTTAAGCCTAATTAATTCATAATTAGCACATGTTTACTGTAGCATTACATCGGCTAATCATAGATTAATTAGGCTTAATAGATTCGTCTCGTGAATTAGTTCAAAGTTATGGAATAAGTTTTGTCAATAAACTACGTTTAATACTTCTAATTAGTGTCCAAATATATGATACGACAAGAACTTAAAAAAAAAATTAGTCTCATCCAAACCCCCCTAAGTAGTTGGGTCGCTACCAAGGTATTTGTTTGTCTGCGTCAAGCTTGCTCGTGGCAGGTTTACCAAGTAATGCTGTCTTACTACTTCAAATGGCCAAAGTCCTCTAGATGAAATTGACATTTCTAGAGATTTTTTTTTTGCAAGTTTAATAATGGAGATAACACTCCATTCGTGAATAATTGATACCTGTACGTACTATTCAAATTTAAACTTTAACCACTTATTTCCTTTTTAAAATAATTTAGAAACATTAAAAAAATGTGATATTCTCGAAGTATGTAGTAACATCAAAAATATATATACCATACAATATTCATTTATTATAATATAGCCATTCAGATTTGCTTTGAGGTGGATGAGAGAGCTCGAGAATAGTTATCTTTTTGATTTTCAATCTGTGCCGCCTCCCTTGTGCCGGTTGGGAAAACCGGTACCGAAGGGGGTTTCCCAACCGGCACTAAACCCTTTTCTGTAGTAGTGAGTCCCCGTCACATTGGATGTTTGGACACTAATTTGGAGTATTAAATATAGACTACTTATAAAACTAATTACATAAATGAGAGAGAGCTAATTCGCATGATAAATTTTTTAAGCCTAATTAATTCACAATTAGCACATGTTTACTGTAGCATTACATCGGCTAATCACGGATTAATTAGGCTCAATAGATTCGTCTCGCGAATTAGTCTAGAGTAATAGAATGAGTTTTATCAATAATCTACGTTTAATACTTCTATTAGTGTCCAAATATATGATATGATAAGGACTAAAAAAAAGTTTTAGTCTCATGCAAACCCCCCTAAGTAGTTGGGTCGGTAGCAAGGTATTTGTTTGTCTGCGTCAAGCTTGCTCGTGGCAGGTTTACCAAGTAAACCTGTTTTACTACTTCAAATGGCCAAACCGCCAAAGTCCTCTAGATGAAATTGACATTTCTAGAGATTTTTTTTGCAAGTTTAATAATGGGGATAACACTCCCTCCATTTGTGAATGTAGGATCGAATCACAATAACTAAGCCAACAAGAGGGGGGTGAATGGTTGGTATACCAAAAACCGAAAACTTTTAGCGGAAATAAAAGTTACCCTCGAATTCGACGGATTGCGGTCTGACCGAAGTTGTCCTGCCGGTCTGATCGCCTGGTTGTCGTCGGTCTGACCGAGATTAGATCTCCGGTCTGACTGCCGAGATCAGCTGCTGCTCGCTGTCGCCGCCGCCGGTCTGACCGCCCGTATGCCGTAGGTCTGACCACAGCTTGCCGCCAGTCTGACCGCCGGTATATCACCGGTTAAACCACCGAAACCCGGTAAACACAAATCGAAGAACTCTTAAAGTGGATGACGACTTTATTGATTCTCTCTGTGTTTACAAAGTGCACCAATAGCACTCCTTACAAAAATTTCGACTAAACTCAAAACTCTAACTCAAAACTCAACTCAATTGCTCTCAAAGGCTATAATGGGAAGCCTCACGCTCCCCCTCTATTTATACATGAGGTAAGCAGCCTAAAGCCACGAACCAAACTCATACTAGGAGTCCTAAACACCTTAGAAAACCCACTAGTACAAGAAAGAAACTTTACA
>CM020189.1:14245758-14257648 GCA_009805545.1 Oryza longistaminata
TTCGGGCGCGGTCGTAATGATGGCAAGCCCAAGCCGACGTGCCAACTCTGCGGCAAGATCGGCCACACCGTCGCCAAGTGCTGGAAGAGGTTTGATCCCTCTTTCACCGGTGAAGAGAAGAACGCCAACACCGCTGCAGCGAACTCCTACGGCATCGACACGAACTGGTACATCGACAGCGGCGCCACCGACCACATCACTGGAGAGATGGAGAAGCTCACGGTGAAGGACAAATACACCGGCAATGATCAAGTCCACAATGCTAGTGGCGCAGGTATGAATATCGATCATGTTGGTCATACTGCAATTCGTACTCCTACTCGTGATCTAACGTTGAAAAACGTCCTCCATGTTCCTGACGCATGCAAAAGCCTTGTTTCTGCCCATCGTTTTACTCGTGACAATAAAACATTTGTTGAACTTCATCCTTCCTTCTTTTTGGTTAAGGATCAGGTAACGAGGATGCCACTCCTTCGAGGCAGGTGTAGATCCGGCCTCTATCCTCTGCCAACAGACAAGCTCCAAACCATCTCCAACAAGCAGGCCTTTGGTGTCGTCAAGCCCTCTCTGTTCCGGTGGCACAGTAGATTAGGGCACCCTTCTTTTTCTGTTGTCAATCGCGTCATTAGCCAGAATAATCTCCCAGTTGTTAGGGATTCTAGTCAAGAGTTTGTGTGTGATGCTTGCCAGAAAGGCAAGAGCCATCAGCTACCCTACCCTAAGTCCAGTAGCGTTTCTATTGAACCTTTGCAACTTGTGTTTTCCGATGTATGGGGTCCTGCTATAAACTCTGTTGGCAATAAAGTTTATTATATTAGTTTCATCGATGACTTTAGCAAATTCACTTGGATCTATCTCCTTAAACACAAATCTGAGGTTTTTGCCAAGTTTCAGGATTTCCAAAACCTTGTTGAACGCTTGACAAATAGAAAAATCAAAGCTGTGCAGACGGATTGGGGCGGGGAATATCAACGTCTTAATTCCTTCTTTCAGCGCATTGGGATTGAACACCACGTTGCCTGTCCCTATGCACATCAGCAGAACCGTTCTGCTGAGCGCAAACACCATCACATCGTTGAGGTCGGGCTCTCGTTGTCAGCCCATGCCTCCATGCCTCTCAAATTCTGGGATGAGGCCTTCACCACCGCTGCTTATCTCATAAACAGGACCCCAACCAAAGTGATCAACTTTGAGACCCCTCTCCAACGTCTGTTTAACCTGCCCCCAGATTATTCTCTGCTTCGCACCTTCGGCTGTGCCTGCTGGCCGAATCTGCTTACCTACAACGCCCGCAAATTAGCTTTCCGTTCTAAACAGTGTGCTTTTCTGGGTTATAGCACGCTTCACAAAGGTTTTAAGTGCCTAGACATCTCTACAGGGCGTGTGTATATTTCCCGTGATGTTGTCTTTGACGAACAGATCTATCCCTTTGAAAAACTTCATCCCAACGCCGGTGCTCACCTCCGGTCTGAGATCAATCTCCTCCCGGCTCATCTTCTTCCGCTACTTGATCACGGGGGTGTACAGATGCATGATCAACCGCTGATTGATGATTCTAATCCTGCTAATCCAATTATTGAGAATAGTGCAGGCAGCAGTGCAGGCAATGGAGAAAATCAGGGAGACAATGATGCAGAAACGGCACAGCACGGGCATGATTTCATGCAGAGTTCCGGCGGGCAACCTACCGGTGGCTATCATGACTCTCTGACGCACAGTACCATGCATGGCGCGGAGAACCAGGCGGACCAGGAGAACTCGGCGTCATCTCGGTCTGCAGAACCGGTCACGCCGCGACACGCGGCGAGTCCAACCGCGTCGCCACACGCGGCAGCCGCGCCAATCGCGTCGTCACACGCGGCAGCCTCGTCTCCGTCGGGAGACATTGTGGGACCGGGTTCACGTGGGCCATCGCAGGAGAATCAAGACACGTCTGCATCAGCTCCTGATTCATCCACATCGCATGACGATGACAGTGCTCAGTCTACCGCTCAGCCGACTCGACCAGTGACCAGAGCACAGCGTGGTATCCACAAACCAAAGAAGTACACAGATGGCACGGTCAGGTATGCAGGACTCACACATACAGGAGAACCAGGTAATCTCCAAGAGGCTCTAAGTAATACTAATTGGAAGTCAGCTATGGATAGTGAGTTTGCTGCTTTAGTGAGAAATAAAACCTGGCACCTAGTTCCACCAAAGCAGGGGGTGAATGTAATAGATTGTAAGTGGGTCTATAAGATTAAAAGAAAGGCAGATGGAACTATAGATAGATATAAAGCTAGGTTAGTAGCAAAGGGTTTTAAACAACGTTATGGTATTGATTATGAGGATACCTTCAGTCCTGTAGTTAAGGCTGCAACTATTAGACTTGTTCTGTCACTGGCTGTGTCACAGGGATAGAGTCTTCGACAGCTTGATGTACATAATGCCTTCTTGCATGGCTGTCTTGAAGAAGATGTGTACATGAGGCAGCCACCAGGATACGAGGAGAAAAAGATGCCACACTATCTCTGTAAGTTGGATAAGGCTCTGTATGGCTTAAAACAGGCACCTAGAGCTTGGTACTCCAGGCTGAGTAAAAGGCTACAAGAACTTGGTTTCATTTCATCTAAGGCTGATACATCTTTGTTCTTCTATAATAAGAAGGGACTTGTTATGTTTCTGCTTGTATATGTTGATGATATTATAGTTGCTAGCTCTTCTGGTCAAGCAGTTACAGTTTTACTCAAGGAACTTGAGAAAGATTTTGCTATGAAAGATCTTGGGGATCTGCACTACTTTCTGGGAATTGAAGTAAAGAAAACTGAGAAAGGTCTGCTGTTGACACAGGAAAGGTATGCGGGTGATATTATTAAGAGAACTGGAATGAGTAATTGTAAGCCTGTGAGTACTCCTCTTTGTGTGTCTGAAAAACTGTGGTTAAATGATGGTGAATTTTTGGGTGCAAATGATGCCAGTCAGTACAGGAGTATTGTTGGGGCTCTACAGTACTTAACTCTTACAAGACCAGACATATACAAGTCAGTTAATAAAGTGTGTCAGTTCCTACAGAATCCTACTGTTGTACATTGGGCAGCAGTAAAGAGAATACTTAGATATCTGCAAGGTACTCTTGGTCTAGGATTAAAGATTGACAAATCCTCTTCTTATATTGTTAGTGCTTTCTCTGATGCAGACTGGGCAGGATGTCTAGATGACAGGAGATCTACTGGAGGTTTTGCAGTATTTCTGGGATCAAATTTGATATCCTGGAGTGCCAGGAAGCAAGCTACTGTATCACGCTCTAGTACTGAAGCCGAATATAAAGCCTTGGCTAATGCAACTGCTGAGGTAATGTGGGTTCGTAAATTGCTAGAAGAGATTGGTTTGTTGCATCCAGGACCTTCTCAATTATGGTGTGATAATATTGGAGCTACCTATTTGTCAGCAAATCCTGTGTTTCATGCTAGAACAAAACACATAGAAGTGGATTACCATTTTGTCAGAGAACAGGTGGCGCAGAAAATGTTGGAAATTCGGTTTGTTCCGTCACAAGATCAAATTGCTGATGGATTTACAAAGCCTCTTCCTGTGAGACAATTACAATTGTTCTGTAACAATCTCAATCTTGGAGAGTTGAGATTGAGGGGGAGTGTTAGATGATAAGAATAGTTAGCTAGATAGATTGGTTCTTATCTTCAGTTTGTTGTAACTAACAGAGAGATAGGATAAGATCTCTCATCCTTTGTATGTACCACGCTAGGGGTTATTCCTAGCCTATATAACACGCAGGCGTACCTGGAGGAAGGGTATCGCTTCCATCACACGCTGGCGCCAAAGCTTGGGAAGGGCAGCCGGTGTGTGGTTCTATTTGGTTTTTCGTTTCTCACTTTGATCTATTTGGTTGAAGTTTCTTTGCTTTTCTTTGACTGGCGGAGTCCTCATCTGTCCAGACTCAAGAGATGGGATTCTTTTTACAGGAACTTTGGATTTGTTCATGTGTGTTTGTTTTGGGATTTTTGGAATTTACCGTGGGGAAGCCTGATTCAATATGGTAAAACAACGACAGCACGACATGGGATAATGAGAGTAAAGCGACAGACAGAAATTCCTCCAGAAGCTTTACATATATTTTAATCTGAGTGAAGTGTGCCTGAACTGATCTGGAAGGGATTGGGACGGAAAAATTATGCTATGGATGTGATCTGGCGAGGGAGCCATCTAGGAGGTAATCGGACAGAAAAATTAGGCGATACAGATACGATCTGGGAGGAAATCAGATAAAAAACCGTGCACTATATATAGGGGACGATGTTAGAAATTTATGGTAAAAACTCTTGAATTTTTATTATAGGTAAAGATAAATATATAGTTTAGTTTAAGGCTATGAGCAATGCCATAATGAAAGATCTCTACAGTAAAGAAAATGTATGCAATGTGAAGCAGCAAAGATGCATGGTGATGACATGCCCTTGTAGTAGAAATGATCATGATATGTATTTTTTCGCCAGGGAATTAGAAACTAGGATACTGCCATTAGTGGGTGTAAAATATTCTTCGCTGGATCGATATTTCAAATCTGAAGCAGAAAACGATAGTGATGGTGATTGTGATTTGCCCTGCAGTTAAAGAACAGGTGATTTGGCCTGTTTTAGTTTTGCTTCAAAACAATTGTGTACATGCATATAAACAGGAGATACATTTTCCACCATCCAATAAAACATAAACATGATGATTTCAAATGGTAGCATTCTTACATAGAAAAAATGTACTGTACACAATACCAATACAGTTAATCAGTAAAAATATTGACGGGGGCAATTTTGTTATTTTTGTGTTGTTATAGGTTCTAAAACATCACAATTACATGTTATTAAGCCTCCACGGTCTACGCTACTAGAAATTAATCCTCGCCTTCCCTACAGTTTAATCACTTCCCTCTTAATGTGTGGAGGGCAACAGGAGACAAAAATGTCCCTAGCTTGACATTTCAGAAACGTAGGGGAAAAGATTGTTTAATTACTATGGTAATCAATTTGCAAAGACTGATATGTGCACACCTGCTCTAAAATCACATTATAATGATGTTGCAAAATATTTGACAACTGTTCTAATTTGTGTTTGATGCCCATATATATAAACCAGGACTTCTCTGGACCTTGTGGTTGTCCAGTTTGTATTCTTCTTTGACCCTTTTTAATTTTTGCTTCCAGATCTGATTCTATAGAAACATATATGCCAATATGCCATATTCAAAAAGTTCGAAAAATTAATTCAGAGGGAAACTAATTAAAACCTTGTTGTTTTTCTCCAATTTAATTTAAATTAACCTAACCGGCCACAAATTAAACCGATACAATATATATATTTCCTGTGGTTCCCTAATTATTCCATATGGTTAACTGTGATGAAGTAAAACCACAAGTAGATATTGTGTAGAAACTGATCTTTTTCATTCGGGTGCAGAAACTGACGAAGTTTGCCAGCCTAGCTGGTGCAGAAACTGAAAAGGCAACGGTCGAGAAATTAACCCAGATGGAGAGAGCGATGAGATCGAGGTTGAAGACGACGACGCAGTAAATCAAAGAACAGGTGATTTGCCCTGATTTAGTTTTGCTTCAAAACAATTGTGTGTACATGCATAAACAGGAGATACATTTTTCCAGTAGATACACTTTTTCCATTATGTAAAAAACATAAACACATGAGACGATACACCTTTTCCATTATATAAAAAAATAAACAGGAGATACATTTTGTTTCCATCCTCTGTCCAGGTTGAAAGCTAAAATGCCCTTTTTTTTTAAGACGGAGGGAGTATATATATGAGAGATCGATGCAAGAAAAGAATCGATCTCTTTACTCTTTGCTTCCCTGGCAAGAAACGTATAAAGGGAAAGAACGTTGATCGAGTAACTTCTCTGCTCCTACAAGATGGCTATATGGTTATTGAAGATGTACATGTAGAAGCCACACATTTCAGAGACCAGAATAAGTCAGAAGCATACTTGGGGCGCACGTTTAATTTTGCAAGAAGTAACCGAAGCATCCACCGATTCCGAGGTATGCCTGCAAGTCTGAAACAATATTTTAAATTAGTCATTGAAAATGTGCCTGCTTTGATCATCGTACTCACAAATCACGGTCATTAAGCTCATTGAACCAAAGCAATCAGATCCGGGGCGACGTACGTAGAGAGTAGTACGTGATGCATGTTGTCAGGTGATCTGCATGCAGTGAGATCTTGCGAGATCGGCTAGTAGCAAGCTGCAGGGGCGGGCTCAGGATTTAAAACTTGGGTATTCGAAATAGGGGGAGAGATTTTTTTTCACAACCCAAAGTCTAATAGTTGTATAATATATAGCGGTGCAAGCATAATTTTCTAAAGTCAGATTTTTAGAATTGGTCATAAATTGAATATGTTTAGCATATGAAAGTACTAAACTACTAATTATCAAAATATATCATTAACCTTGGGAACATTCTTCCTCTTCATGTTCTCTTCTTTGCAGCGGCTATTTCCAACAAAAAGCCTTTATATTAACCGTTGGAACATTCTTCGTCTTCATGTTTTAGACCTACAAATCAACAATATGGTCTTTCAGTTTAAATACTAACCATGCTAACTTTGTTAAATATGTGTACTGCACTTTAAGTACTCGCAAATCACTGAATCAAGCTTCACAAATCAGTTAATCAAGTTTCAAAGTTCAATTGTTCAAATATATGCAATCAACCAACCATCCCTGGATTCAAATGGAAAAAGTAATCCTAAATCCTAATCCAAAACCACAGGATTCACAGTACTACATTCAGCTTCCAATCTAGGTTCTTCAGAGAAAGTTACAAGTTAAAAGTGACTGCTTTGCACTATCCGTTGTCTGACAAGTGAACATGAGATACTGTCATACTGGAGAGAACCAATCAACCAAAATTTGTTAGTTATCTCGGGAAGCTGGGACAGGGACGGAGATCTGGTCGGTGGATGGTGGCGTGGTGCACCGGCGCTGGGCCCGGGCAGCTGGGCGGCATCGCGGCGTGGGGCAGCGCGGACCGCAGTGCGGCGGAGCGGTATTGGCGCACGGCGCGTCGGCGTCGGACCGGCAGACGGCAACAGCGGCGTCGATGCGGGCGCATCCTCCCGCTGGCGGCGCCTCTGCTCCCGTCGTGAGAGAGAGAAGTGGTGAACAGGGGGAGAAGGTAACGGGGAGGGGAAGAGTTAGGGTGTGTCTGGGTAATGGGAAATGGGGAATGGGATTGGGATTGGGAAATGAATGAAGGGTTAGGATTAAATGGAAGAGGGAGAATGAATGGTTAGGATTTAAAGATGGGTGGGAAATCATTTCCTTTAGCCATTAGCCAAACACTGCCTTAGGGTTAATTATAGTTTGGGCTTTTTTTTTTTTTGCTATTGGGCCAATGGGCCTCAAATAATGAGGAGAGGAGGAACGTGGGATGATGTCAGGCTTTTTAGTTTGGGCTTCTTGGGATGAATAAGCCTCTTTTCTATTTTTTCTATATATACATATGAAATATGGACTTCATATATGTAATCTTTTGTCAAAAAAATCTTGGGTATTCATTTGAATACCATGAATCATAGTGGGCCCGCCCCAAGCAGCGCAGGCGTGACGAACAAGACGCATTGAGGGCGGGTGGCCATGGCTCTGACCTGCCGTTGTGAAGAAGAACCACCACCACCTCCGGTTTAAGACCGACCTAATGCGGGTATCTACATCTGATCATTTTTGTAAACTTATTAATTCGGTAGTTCAACACAATGCAGGAAACTACATGAGAATAATTGCATAAGTAATTTCTCTCTCGTTTCAACCACTTCACATAATTACATACTAGTACAACCCAAACCCAGCCCCCCGCGCTGAATGGCCAGACGTTGTCAAACCTACACCTCACTCGAATACGTATGTGGTTATGGAGCTAATGACCGTATTGCATCGATTTAGCAAGCTTAATGACCATGATTTGTGGTTTTCTGAGTACGATGACCAAGGTAGACAAGTACAAGTAGATGCATTTTACTCATTGTACAATACCAATGAATTGAAGTATGTATGTATTATCTTTTGGTTGATAGTGTCAAGAGCAGTGGCTGGAACAGGACAAAAATGACACGAGGCACACCATCTATGAATAGTCATCAAGTAAATCTTTTGTAAGGTATGACAATTTTTGTTTCAGAATTTTTTAATTATATAGCACCAAAAATCTCGTGTTTTGAAAAACAGGACCGAAAGGTTTGGTTCATTGTAGTATCAGCATCGAAACATTTGTAAGCCTCTCTTTTAAGCGTTTTGCAGTTATGTCCACCAAACCCTCAAAAAATAAAAAGAAAAAAAAGGCCCCGATTTACTTCTTTCAAGTTGTCTCGAGCTATTCCTAGCAGTAAATATCTTGCATCTTAAAAGCTCATATCCGGGCTTCGTATTTACATAGAATTAGTACCTGTTACTATTTTTACAACTAAAATCATTTTAATAAGTATACTAATATATAGCAAACATCAAATTGATCTATCGAAAGTACGTATAGTTTTTTTATTAATAGAGTAGATAGATGTTCACATACTTGTACGCACACTTACCCGTATGAACGCACACATACACAACCTACCTGTATGGATGCCTAAGGGAGACTGGGCCCGCAGATCTTGAAATTTACAAAAGTCACCACAGCCACCTTGCTCTCAATTGGTACGTCTCCTACCATTGAAACAATTCACTGATAAATGAGACATACTGCACGTCAAACCTAGGATAACCCTGCCTGGTAAGCTACCAGAGACGCACCAGTTGTGAGTCTGCTAAAGAAGCAGATGCCCCTTGGCCCATGCCATCCAACCTAGCTAATCCTTGCGCTGCCTGGCCTCCCTCAGGTCTAGCACGTGCCAGGGGGGGCTGGGCGAAAGCGAGTGGTCCATGATTCACTTAGGCCCTGTTTAGATGGGACTAAAACTTTTAAGTCCCTATCACATCGGATGTTTAAATATTAATTATAAATATTAAACATAGACTATTAATAAAACCCATCCATAATCTTGGACTAATTCGCGAGACGAATCTATTGAGCCTAACTAATCCATGATTAGCCTATGTGATGCTACAGTAAACATTCTCTAATTATGGATTAATTAGGCTTAAAAAATTTGTCTCGTGAATTAGCTTTCATTTATGTAATTAGTTTTGTAAGTAATCTATATTTAATACTCTAAATTAGTGTATAAAGACAGGGACTAAAGTTAAGTCCCTGGATCCAAACACCACCTTACTCACCCCTGCATGGTTAAAGCTGTGCAGAGTGTTCAGACTTTAGAGGAATAGAGTTTAATTCTTGCTGGAACCGTTGGGAGGCAGACATTTGATTTTGGAACTGAAGTTTCTTCTCTGTAGGGATCACATACAATCCAGTTCTATTCTTCTGGGCAGTTGAGCCAGTTGCTGGTTGGCCCATATTTAGGGAATGTGCTCTGGCTAGTTGGGCCATTTGTTGTTTGGAAAGGCTGTGTTTAGATCCAAAGTTTGGATCCAAACTTCAGTCCTTTTCTCCGTTGCCGCTGGCCTCCACCCAGGCACGGTGGACCCTGCTCCCTCCCCTGCCAGATCTGGTGGCCCACGTGCTGGACCTTGAGACTCGCCGGCAGCAGACAACGGGAGCTCTGCCGTCTAGCTGGCGCTGCTGCATGCGGCCTCCGTCGGCGCTGAGGTGGCCCCCTCTGTTCTCTCCTCGATGTTGTCGCAATTGGTGGCCGCCGGGCAGCCGCTCCTGCCCCGGCACCTGCGACAGCTGCCGCTCCCTCGCAACAGCGCCGTCGCGAGTCGCGGAGCCGGAGGGCTGTTCCACCGCCGTTCTACCCCTAGAGGATGAGTCGCTGATCATCATCGAGGATGTCTTCGACGACGAGGACGACGGTTGAAGAGGATGCGGCTCCTCTACCGGTGGTTGTGCCGCCGTTGCCGTCGACCTCTTCTAGGTCTGCGAGTGCGTGCCCTTGCTCACACCCCGCTGTCGCCGGATGCAGCTCCGTTCTACCCTATGTCACGAGGGCGCACGAAGCAGCGCGATGGGACAACTCCGAGGACGGGATGGATTCTAATAGCTCGAGTGGACGTCCACCCGTCTATTGCATGTCAACTAATGGTCGAATTTCAAAAAAATTGACAGATAGATCAATGTATATACACTCCACAACATGCAAGTTAAAATTCAACTTCTACAGTTGTACAAAATAACAAATTAACTGTAATATAACATAGTAATTTGAGTTTGTTTGTTATTTTGTTACAATCTGTAGAAGTTGAATTTTAACTTGTATGTTTGGATTGATACTTACATATTTGATCTATCATTATTTTTTTCAATTTTTTCTAACCATTAGATGGACATGCAATAACGATCGTGGACATCACTCAGCTGTTAAATGTTTCCCCTCGAGGACATCCACCCCATCTCCTACCTGGACGCCGCTCGTCACCCGGTGAAGCCGGTCACTGTGTCCCGGCCGCGGGTCAGACGCATTCTTGCACGACTCGTGGGGCACAGCGTAGTGGAGGCTGGTCGGCACGGGCCAGGGCAAAGCGCGGAAGCGCAGCCGGCCACGTCCGTAGGCTAGTTCACGGCATGCCTGCTCGCCCGATCGAGGGCCGCATCCCTTCCCTCCAACGCCTCAGCCTCATGAGATGTGACCGGCGACTGGCCCGCCGGAGCCTTGCCACGGCACGAAGCAGCTTCAGCGTGCCAGGAGGATCTCCGTAGAGCTTCTCGGCGATGCTTGAACTGCGCTTTCCTACTCGCACTGAGTAGCGACCTGCCGGTTGCCACGCGCTGCCTGCACTGCCACGAGTTCCATCACCCTTGCCAGGGACTGCAAGGGCCAAGGCGTGCTGCGACGTCGGTGGCGAATGGCCCGCACGACTCTCAGCTCGTCGGTGGCAAACTCACCGGCCTACCGGCACATGGCTCGTTGTCCTCCGTCCCGGAGGATGCCTCGGGGGCGCTTGCATGCGGAACCTGACGAAGACGATGTAGGCAGCGGCGGGCGCCGAAGCAAGGTGTAAGCGTGGAAGCGCCGGGAGACTACGACGATAACGCCACGACCTCTGCCACTGAGGTTTGCGTGCTGCTTCCCTGAGCAAGACCCTCTGGCGGTGGAGTCGGCGCGCTGTGCGAGGGCGCGTCCTGGTGGGTGACCCTATGTATAGAGGAAGCTTCCTACCTCGTTCGTCGTGAGCCCCTCAACTGGAGCATCATCGCCTGGGCGCCGGCCATTTCGATGGCGCGTCTCATAGGAAGTGGATTACATATCTGCCCGGTGAACGACGGATTCACCTCCTATCTTGGCCGATACGGAGGGAGCATCCAGTGCCGCCACCCCCGACGACACGACGCCCACGCCACGCGAAGCTGCTCGCCGTCTCGCTTGAGATTCACCGAGGAGGTGCGGATCGAGCGAGCGCCGCATTTGATTGCTAGCCCCCAAAGCAGGCAGGTGCCAATCAGGGCGCATCCCCTGCCAAAAAGGAGTACACGGCTCTATCTCGTGGGGCTGCCTATTTTAAGGAGCTTGGCCTGCTTGGGCTCACACTCTTGCACATTTTCTCCAACAAGTTTGGGACGACCCTCTTAACGGTGCCTTAACACAGGCTTCCCTACTAAAACCAGTTACAGAAAAACAGCTAAAAGCGGCTAGGCGGGAGTGCCGATTTAAGAGATCAAAATAGCTCAGGCGCCTAGGATTTGAAGGATAATACCCTTCTCGGGGCAAAACTCAGGTTCAGCAAATCCTACAAAGAAGTGTGTCGCACTCTCCGGCACGTTTTAACTGAGGTAAGTGAGGTTTTTCCTTGTTGATGGTGTGTAAGTAAAAAAAAAAAAAAAAAAAAAAAAAAAA
>CM020189.1:14259776-14287831 GCA_009805545.1 Oryza longistaminata
AGAAGGGTAACGGGAGGGGGAAAGAGGTTAGGGTTATTATAGTTTGGGCTTTTTTTTTTTTTCTATTGGGCCAATGGGCCTCAAAAATGAGGAGAAGGAGGAACGTGGGATGATGTCAGGCCTTTTTTAGTTTGGGCTTCTTGGGATGAATAAGCTCTTTTTCTATTTTTTCTATATACTACATATGAAATATGGACTTGATTATGTAGATCTTTGTCAAAAAAAAATCTTGGGTATTCCATTTGAAATACCATGAATCATAGTGCGGGCCCGCCCCAAGCAGCGCAGCGTGACGAACCAACGAACGCATTGGAGGGCTGGGTGCCGGTGAGACAGGGCGACACACAACGAGTGTTTTGCGGGGGAAAAAACTTGAACCGGGAAAGGGAAACGAGTCATCGTGCCGTGTAGAGGAAAGGTGATGCAGCGGTATTTTGTTGTGTTTTTGGCCATTGCTCTGACCTGCCCGTTGTGAAGAAGAACCACACCACCTCCCGGTTTAATGCGGGTATCTACATCTGATCATTTTTGTAAACTTATTAATTCGTAGTCAACAACAATGGCGAAACTACAATGAGAATAATTGCACAAGTATATCTCTCTCGGTTTCAACCACTTTCACATATTACATACTAGACAACCCAAAACCCAGCCCCCCGCGGCTGAATGGCCAGAACGTTGTCCAAACCTACACCTCACTTCGAATACGTATGTTGGTTAATGGCGCTACACCGTATTGCATCGATTTAGCAAGCTTAATGACCATGATTTGCTGGTTTTCCTGAGTAAACGATGACCAAGGTAGACCTAAGTACAAGTAGATGCATTTTACTCATTGCTACCAACTACACAATGAATTGAAGTATGTATGTATTATGCTTTTGGGTTGATAGTGTCAAGAAGCAGTGGCTGGAACAGCGACAAAATGACACGAGGCAACACATCTATGAATTAATCATCAAGTAAATCTTTGTAAGGTATGCAACAATTTTTGTTTCAGAATTTTTTTAATTATATGCAACCAAAAATCTCGGTGTTTGAGACAACAGACCGAAAGGTTTTGCGTTCATTGTAGTATCAGCATCGAAAACATTTGTAAGCCCTCTCTTTTAAGGGTTTTGCAGGTTATGGTCCACCAAACCCTCAAAAAAAATAAAAAGAAAGAAGAAGGCGCCGATTACTTCTTTTCCAAGCTTGTCTCGAGCTATTTTCCTAGCAGTAATATTCTTGCATTCTTAAAAGCCTAATCCGGGCTTCGGTATTTACATAGGAATTAGTACCTGTTACTATTTTAACAACTAAAATCATTTTAATAAGAGTAATACTAAGATATAGCAAACATCAAATTGATCTCATCAAAAGTCACGTATAGTTTTTTATTAAAACCAACAGAAGTAGATAGATGTTAGCGTACATGTACGCACACTACCCGTATGAACGGCACACATAACACAACTTACGCAGTATGAACGCCCTCACTAAGGGAGACTGGGCCCGAGATCTTGAAATTTACAAAAAGTCACCACAGGCCACCTTGCCTCAATTGGTAAACGTTCTCCTACCATTTGAAACAATTCACTGATAAATGACACACACTGCACGTCCAAACTAGGCATAACCCCTGCCATAGAAGCTACCAGAGACGCCCACGCAAGTGTGAGTCTGCTAATGAAGCAGATGCCCCTTGGCCCCATGCCATCCACCTAGCTAGTCCTTGCGCTGCCTGGCCCTCCCTTCAGGTCTAGCACGTTGCCAGGGGGAGCTGGCGAAAAGCGAGTGGTCATGATTCACTGTGGTGTCAGAGCGGAAAATCTAAGCATGAGTGCCGCTGAGTATGTCCGAACAAGTCAACCCTCCAAAGTGGAGGGCCACTAGGGGGGTAATGACCCCGGGTCACCCACGCGTGCACCGGTGGGCCTCGATCTTCCGGAAGACGGCCCGCCCATTAAGCGTGCAGACGGCGTATCAGCATGGCCGCAGCCTGCGGGCATACCCACCTTGTGGGAACAAGGCGCGGATCGCTGGCACCCTGCGAGACACCCGGAGGATATCCCTGAAGGCACGCGTCTGATAGGATAGACCTGGGAAATTTGTAACCGATCGGGACTTGCGATCGAAGTGCATACCTGTTATCATCTGTAACCTACCCCCAGCTATATAAGGCGGGTGGGAGTTCCCTCATTTCCAACTTCATCCCATCGATAGCCAATACTGTAAGCAGATACCCAGGAGTAGAGTGTTACACCTCGCCGGTGGCCAACCTGTATCAAACCTCTTGTGTCTCTGCCGCCCTCATGTTCTTGTTCTCGCGCACTCTCCGATACAAATCTAACCATCGTGGGACAACCCCTCGGTGGACTGCCGGGGAGCCAAATTTTGTCGACAGTTGGCGCCGCTCAGGTAGGGGTGGCGTCTGTCATTACATCGAGCAAGATGGTACGTGTTTTTCCAGTTCGGTTTTCTCCCCTACTCCCGGCAGATCTTCCACTGTTGAGGCGATGACCTAGTATTTCAACGCCAACGGGAACACGTCATTGAGCACCCAACCCGCTGCACTAGCAATTTCACCGGCTCCAACACGGCCCTCGGCAGCTCTTGTGCCGGCCCCACCGAACCTTCGCTGATCTTTGCGTTTCAGCACGCCGACTTCTCCGATCTCGTCGGCCGGTGCGCCGAGCTCTTCGGCCCTCGCTCTGGCCGATAGTTATTTCGCCAATCTAATCTCGGGACAGGGGAGGCCCTGAGATCGCCAATCGCCGACAACCGCTGACCCCTCCCGCCGCTATAAGGGGTGGACGACTCTAACGATGATCTGATTTCATTCATTGACCACAGTTGGGGAAAGCTTCGCCGAATGCCTCGACCAATCTGCGAGTCGCATCTGCCCCCTCATCAAAGCACGGTCGAGCGGCGCCCGAGCTCGCGCCTAGATCCATTCTGGCCGGTTCCGAGCTCACTCCCCGTTGGGGCTCATTCAACCTCCGCCGCCGTTCACCAAGCAGACATTCGCCGAACCTGTTCTCGAAACAGCTTGACCAGCAATCTCTACGCCTGGAGACACGCTCGCCGTCCGCTCTCTTCCCCGACGGGAATTCCGTGAAGTCCCTCTACACCATTTACTAGAGGATCCACGAGCCTCGAATCCCAGGGTTCGACACAACTGCGCCTGTGACTCCTGCGACTTCCTACCGGGACCACCCAGGTTTGGTGGAGAATCTGCACCGTGCAGCGTAGGACAAAGCTGTACCCGTCCAAAACGAGCAAGAAGCGCATCGCTCGCTGAGGCAAGAAACGCCAATCGGCAAAACTCACTGGGAACAACGAAAGCCGGCCCTCTGGCCAAGCCGACACAAGATCTGGAGCAAGTGGAACGGGCAACCCGACTCATGGGGTCGATCACGACACCTGTACCAGCCGCAACCCTCTCCCAGGAGTTTCTCCGCATCGACGGCGAAGATATTTACCAAACTTTCGAGCGCCACACTTAGCTGTCGCCGCCACGAGCTCGCCAGAATGGGCAATTCGCCCGTGAGTCCGCCAAGATTGCCGCAAATGGTCAAAGCGCCCACTGTCAGGTCAATGAAATCTGAGGAGCCCCTTCCTCGGCACCGGCCTCCAACCGAAGATCGCCACAAGCCACACTCCAACCAACGTCGTCCCGGTGCATATGACTCTCCACCCAGAGGAAGTTCCCGGTGGCGATAGATAAGTCGACCAAGGGGCGGCGACTCTAAGAGACATATCAATAAGAGATGAGATGTCTGCCCGGCCATATCGATGACCGCCGCAATGGCCGCCATAGGGATGAGCTCAGCCCACCGCAATAACTTCGACGATGTAGTTCGGCACCCGGTGGCAGCCTTCGACTCTCAGGGGAAACGCCGACGGCGTGGCAGAAAGAGGACACCGCGACGGCGCCGCTGCATTCACCCGTGAGCTCCGCACCTTGATTTGCCCCATGGGTTCCAAGATCACGGGTCGAGCCATATGAACGGACTTTCATGAAACCCGACGCAATGGTTACAAACCTACGCCAACAGGCGTGCAATGTCGCGGAGGCGACAACAAAGTGAATTGGCAAACTATTTTGCCGCGTAATGCTCACACCCGCGGTGATGGCTGGCTCAACCGGCCTCGGCCTAAGGACTCCATCAGATCTTGGGACGAGCTCAGAAAGGCCCTCACCGTACAATAACATTGAACATTTGTGTTTTGCCCGGGCCTCAAAGCATGACCTCACCGGAGTGTACCTTGAACGCGGGCGACACTCTGCTCGCTCCATCATCAGGTGTTTCTCTGCTTGGTCCGGAACCACAATCGTAACATCGCCGTAGGTCGAGGTCATCACGCTTCACCAATGGCATCCACACGATCGTGACCTCCGAGCCAAGTTCAAGCCGTTAAACTCCTTCGACAATTCGAGGAGATGCTCAAACGGGCAAACGAATACGGCCGACGCCGAGGAGGCCGAGATTCGCCGAACCAAAGACACAGAAACAAGCTTGCCCCTCACCTCCTCGCCGCGACAAACGATCCGGTGGGATAACGATCAATGTCTCGATGACGCACGCCGGAGACAGGCCTGGGGGATCCAGTGTCCACAGTTCCGGAGACGCCGACGCCGATCACGTCATGACTACGCAGAGCAGTCTCGCTCCAAGCGCTCCTATGACGATACCTATCAGAAGGTCCTCGAACGGGCCGTGCCCCATGCACACGAACGCCAAGCACAAGATGCGCGACTGCATCCTGATCTCCAAAACTTCAGCGAAAACAAAAAGGGCAGGACAAGAACAATGGAACTACGGACAATCGGCGCACCACCCCGATGGCGACCCCCCCCTTTTGAAGACCACGAGCTGGAGGTCAAACACGCATCTTGGTGCATCGCCTCCACGGAGAAACTAGAGTGACTGGAGCTCACCGCTCATTGCGTCCCTCTCCCTCACCGCAGGCTCCACGAGCGCCGGCCCTAATATCGCCCCTGGTCCGAGGTCTCCATCACCTTCGACAGGTTGGACCTTGGGCCGACATCCCGTACACGGGACACGGCTTTTCCTCCTTGTGCTAAGCGCACCATGCGGAAAATGTCGTTTCAACAGGGTCCCTCATCGACGAGGGCTAGCGCCTGCAATCTGCTCTTCTCCGCGCCCTCAACCGTGCTCGGCCTCACCAAAGCCGTACCTCACCACCGACGGAGTCCACCTTCTGGGGAGTCGTCCGGAAACGGCTTCATCCCCCTAGGCGAGAATCAACCTCCCAGTCTAGTTTGGGACCACGACCACTACAGAAGGAGTTCATCAACTTCTACGTCGCCTTGACTTCAACATCGCCTACCACGCCATGCTTGACCGCCTGCGTTCGCCAAGTTTATGCAAGTACCGCACTACGCCTATTTGGTTGCTGCAGATGTGCCTATGCCTGCGGGAAGAAAGCCTAAACCTGCTGCCGAAGCCACTGACCCTCCATGCAGATGGCTAGCCTCACCACCGATGCAAGTCTAAGCACACGAAGGGAGTCGGCCTTGGGCTCGCCGGACCCCTTCAAGATCGCCAAGATGGGCCTCACCTCGGTCCCAAAAAAGAAAACCGCGTCAACTCCTTCCTACGGCGCCAACGCCAATGCATTCGCCGATCAAGCAGGAGCTCCACCGATTCGCGGCAAGAGGAATGGCCATTAGGGTTCTAATCTTGTAACTATCCATATTGTTACTCCCATTATCTCCAATATTGAATAAAGTTATTCGCCATTAGCTATTCTTCCGGTTTTACTGTGTCTCGCGACTGACCTCACCAACGTATTCACATACTTTCGCCATAACAATAACTATGTTTTCTAACAAACATCGAGTTCAATCCACAAATCTATGACTAACGCCAACCTTGCCAGGCGGTTACACCCCGTAATCGTGATCCACAGAAACAACCCTGTCCACCATCTCTCCCTACACGTTTCATGAGGTTCCCTGGACCCTGCATCATGGAGATTGGCAGTGGTTCCTGGTCACGCTCGCCCATCCTTACAAACGTACATGGGCCCGTGCTTTGACGTCATAGGCAGCCGGGCTAGCCCAAGGCTGCGCAATCACCAAAGGGATAAACCAACTACGCAACACCAAAACATTAAGATAACACAAAACGCCGAAACTTAATCATATATAAACGTTTTCCACTACTTGTTTTTATTCAGCTCCTAACCATTACTTCCTATGTAGCTCCACTACACTCCATACCCTCAGTGAGGATCCTTCGAAGAAGAGCTGCAGGTCTCCGGTCATGGACTTCAGCCACTTGCTCCGACGAGCTCGTGCAGCAGGGGCAATCCGTTCATCGCGCGACATCCGCCGCGAAGCCCGCTCGCCCATGCACCCCATATGTCCATCGACGGGTAATGTGACCGCACTACCGCGTGGGGCATGGGTCCGGCCCGCCGCAGCACGCCGGCCTCGCCACGAAGAACTTGGAAGCGTTCATACACGACCTGCATTGTTCCAGAAGGAATCCGGCAGTGGATGCCTGCTCCTCGAGATCGACCGGAGGCCTCACGGACGGCTCTGGGATCAATGACATCAAGAATTGGCTTTCCCGCCACCGCGATGGCTCAAAGCTTCGTGCCGCGCTCCTCCAGCCGTGCCTCAAAGTCGCGGACCAGGCTCTGCGCATTCGCCCGAACCACGCAAGAAAGCAACACCAGCTGAGCCTGGCCAATCCACGATGCGCCACGATGACGCAAACCAGCTGCGGCAGACAACTTTATTTTGGAGGCTCGTTCACTGCCCTCTCCAACTTCCCCATCGCCACAGTATCTAACAACTCGGCGGCCTCTCGACCCTCCCTCGGCATAGGAGTTTTCTCCGTGGCGAGCTGCTGCAGAACTTTACACTTTAAAGTCGACGAAGACTCATAGAAGAAATTGAAGATACAAAGTGGAGCTCGGCAGTCACCGTTTCGCTCATCGATGGCCCTTGACAGCTTGAATTTGGACTCGGCGAGGTCGATCCTCGACCGAGGCCACCCGCTCGCTGGAGCGCCTGCTTATCGCGGCCAATCCATCCATGTGCCGGCGCATCCGCCCGACAATCCTCGCGCTCGCCCTCTAGGCGGCTCTCCAAGCGCCCCTCACGCCTCCACAAGCACATGTTCTCCGCGACCAAGCGCTTGTTCTGCGTCGGCGATCGCAGCCACCTTTTTCAGCTGGCGCTGGCGCTGCTTGCGGACGTATTGACGATCTCCTGCGGAAACGCCGAAGTTTAACAACAAAACTATAAACAAGCCTTCAAACAGACAAGTCGACTTACTTTGGCCTCAGACCGTGTAGCGTGGTCGAAACGGTCCCCCTTGAGCGCCTCAAAGGTTGTCATCGTCCACCTCGACATCCCACCACCTCCCAAGCCTCGCCCCTCCTGTTTCCTTCCATGCGCCGGAAGAAGGCGCTGTCAAGTGGCGGAGCAATCGGGGCGAGGCCCGTGGAATCTACCTCCATGTCCTCCGTCGCCGCATACGTTTGGCGACGAGCAACCGACACCATATCGTGCAAAGCCGAGCCCTAAGAACCTACCAAACCTCGCGGGACTTCAGCTCCCCGTGGACTTCCCCCTGCCTTGCGACGTCCGGGGACTCGGCGACCCTTTAGCTTCAGCCTCCAGCATCGATTGGCACTTGCCAAGGGCTTCCGCGTCTCGTCTTCCGCAGCGTGCTCCGCGTTGTTTTGCCTTGGCGGTTTCCGGCCCGGTGCCCGACCTCCCTTGCTCGGTTCCGTGCTGGCTCCCGGGCGTGCTCGCTTCTGGTTTCTCCGACACCAGCAGGCGCTTAGGCTCCTTCGACACCGTGCTGCACCAACAACCACCAATTTACAAGATCGCCAAATCACTCAAGAAACAAAAGCCCACAAAAAAGTGAATTAGAAGGCATGCATGAAAGTGCACAGGCACTTACAACCCACTGCGCCGAATTGACGAACTGGAAACTCGACACTCCGCTCGACGACACGCCACCTCGCCGGGCCTATCGCGGGCTCGGGGGACTGCAGATCTATCCCGCTCCTATATGGAGATTGACCCCCCGAACGCTCCTCGTCCGCCGCGTTTCCTAGCCTCCAAGACCCTCGCCTGCCTCAGTTTTTGGACCCTGAGCTCTTCGCTCACTGCGTCCTTGTGCCTCCCGCGCCATCCGCGACTATGGCGAGAAAGTGGCTCGTTGTCCTCCGTCGACAACGATGACGACAAGGCCACGTATCGGTGGCGCTGGGCCTTGCGGTCCCTCCGTGGTACCCTTCACGGCCGCGGGCTTGCCGGTGCCCCCTTAGCGCCTGGCTCCCGCCCACACTTGTGAGTGTGGGGGCGCTCTGGGTTTCTCTCGTCCCGATCAGGGCTTCGGAGGTAAAGGTCGCCGTCAGTGGTAATTGCCCGCGACATCTCCTTTCCCCTCTCCTTACCTCTATCGCCTTCTCGGGGATCTGGAGGGCTAGGGGACAAATCGATTGTGGCTCTGCAAAAAAACAACAACATCGAAGTGTTCAGCGTATCTACCAACGGCCTACATTGTGCTAGGAAACTGCCACTAGGTTTCAGCGGCAATTGGCTTACCTCAAGGCGTGGATATGCCAAACTGTAGGGTTTCTGCTTGCCCTTGTTGCGATCTTCATTCAAACCATCAAATAATTTTGAGGTCCGGATCGCCAGCTCCAGTTTCTCCATCTTTTCAAGGCATCCTCCAGGCTGAAGGCATCATCCGCAAATTTGCAACGCAAAGTGGGTTTCTCTTCCTCAGTGGCTGCCACTGTTATGACGTAAGGAAATGATTACAAACTCCGCACCATCTACGTCCTTTTTGCATCAGGACCCAACTGCTCTTTCACCTAATGCCAACTTATACATCTTGCGTGGTGGGATCCACCCCAGCGAGTTGTCGAAACGGGAGAGTATCGATGTCGTCAGACAGACTGTCATCAGCATCTCATGTAGAACCACTTCTCCTTTCAAGGACTTCACCGACGTATTTTAAAACGGAGAATCTAGATACTGCTTGTACTTGCCCTCCCTAACCCAAAGTACAGCACGCCTACTATGCGTTGCGCCCGCTAGCAGCATGGACTTCAAACTGGTAGAACCAGCGGAACAGGTGGAAATGGGGTTCAATCCCCAGGAATGACCACAAAAATATGCAAAGATTGCAACCCTGCCAGCCGCTATTTGGTGACAAGTTGCACGAACTATCCGTACAAGGCAAGAAAGACCCTTAGAAACATCTACTCACCGGTTAACCCTAACCCGCGGGAGAAGGATTGGGAAGACGACCAGCCACACCAGGTTTCGGCTTTGGATACGCGTCCTTGCCCGGACGCACCACTGTGCCGTCGCCTAGTCTGCCAGCACGCCGGTCGACGACCAGGTCCTCCAGCTCTGCCTGCGTAGTGGTCAACGGCTGCCACTCCTTCGGAATTGCCACTAGCACCGTCGCATCCCTCGCTGCCCTTCGACACCTTGCAATGGAAGCCTCGCATCTACTCTAGGGGTGTGGTCTAATGGCGTCTTCCAGCAGGCTCTGGGACTAAGTGGGCACACTTCACCTTGCGGTGAAAATGTGTTTTTTTTTTTTCCGACTATACTCGGGGATTTGTCTGCTAGCTCAAGCAGCATTTCAGGCTCTCATTCTACTTGACCTTGGCACCACATGACTATGTCACCTAACTACCAGGCTCGGGGACTAAAGTGGCACACTTCACCTGCGGTGAGTGTAGCTACTTCTGTCGCCCCAGAGCTTGTGAACATTGCTCGTGACAAGGTATTGATTCACTCACAAGTGGGCACCACTTGTGTTCAAATTAAATTCTTCGCGCAAATTTGTGTTTTCAATTTTGAGTACCTTAACAAACATCGACAGACGTCAACGAAAGCTAAGCCCGGGCGCTGTCCACTCTTGGAGCTCAGACATTAGCGCCACATTACCTCACCGACCTCTCCAAATAGGTCGGACGACAAGGCATTACTCGGCCGACCTCTCCAACAGCTTGGACGACCTGTGTACTGTTCACCGACCTCTCCAGCAGCTTCAGATGAACTACTGCAGTGCTCGCCGACCCTCTCCGACGGCTCGGAAACCCCACCACGGTACTTTGCCGAGCCTTGTTGAAGGCTTGGGTCTCCATGCGTACCGTATGTTGAACTCCGTCGACTTTCCGCCGCGGGTGTTCATGGCTTACGGCGTCATCAGCATGGCTCGGCCTGCGGGCATACCCACCTTTGTGGCGACAAGGCGCGGATCGCTGCACCCACGAGACCACCCGGAGGATATCCCTGAGGGCACGCGATCTGATAGGATAGACCCTGGTAAATTTGTAACGCGATCGGGGACTTGCCGATCGGAAGTATACCGTATCAATCAATAACCCAACCCCCAGCTATATAAGGCGGGTAGGGAGTTCCCTCATTTTCCAAACTTCACCCATACGATAGCCAAACTAATACGCAGATACACAGAGTAGGGTGTACACCTCGCCGGTGGCCCTAACCTGTATAAACTCTTGGTGTCTCTGCCACCCTCTTTTTCTTGGTCTCGCGCACCATCAATACAAATCTACGATCCGGACACCCCTCGAGGACTGGCCGAGCAAGTTTTGTCGACAACCACCCTCCTTGGTCGAAAAGGGTATAAGAGCAAGCTCCAACGTGTTGTACTAAGGTTGTGCCTAGGAGGAGAGAGGGAAGAGAAAACAGGTGCCAATACATTGGAAGGGTTGGTGCTAGTTAGCCACTCTTTGGTACACCAATGTTGCCTTTTCCTAGCACCCCGGTGCAAAGAGGAGAGAGGAGAAGAGAAACGAAGATTGAGAAGGAGATGTGGAGGTTTGGGGGAGATAGGTTATTCCTTGCGAGGTCCCGTTTTAAGCAATGCTAGTAGATATTACACCATTGGAGCAAAATAGGAACAAGCAAGCTTCACCTGACGTGGCAGAGCATAGGCACCACAGTGGGTGCACAATCATTTAAAGTTGCCCTAATATACATTACACCATCGATGCAGTGGGGGTCCAGTTCCTGCACTCCAACGTACTGGTCATCTCTGCCACAATCGCTGGATTACAAAGGTGAAGAAAGGTCCTTCGGTGACTTGGGTAGCTCTGTGGACGTCCACTTCATAGCCACTCCTTCGATCAACTCCACCTCTAAGGATGCAGGCAGGTTACCCGCATAGCACCGCATATAGGCCATTTTTTGTGCGTATTCGTATAACCCTGAAAAGTTGGCCTATATGCGGGGTTCGCGATATACCACGCTCATCCCTATCCCAATCCCTATAGCCAACTCACCCTGGTGACCCCAACTCCCAAAGGCCTTCAGCGGAAGCCACATCGTCTATTAGGGAAGGATCGAATGTCACAGTCAACTTTTGGCCATGGCCCAAGGGCTCGCGGTGAGGTCGTCACTTTAGAATGTGGGTCCGAACAACACCTACAAGTACAATGTCATCTTCGGCAAGCGCCTCAAACCGCTTAATGTGTTGTCCCTACCACAACTACCCTCTGCATGAAAAATCCTAGGATCGAAGGGCTCATCATGATTGTGGGGGACTTAGACACTGCCACTCTGGAAGATTTGAATATTGGCCGTTTGTTAGATCACATCATGTACACGCCCCTCAGCAACGCAGACATAGGGAGAAAAACAAGTCTACCCCTTCGCATGGGTTCCTATAGTGAAACTAGAGGAGAAGTGAAGACGTGTGCATCCTCTGCGATTGAGGGACCTGAGAAGGGTAGTGCAGGTTGGCCATGGGCGAACCGCGCCTTCAAGTCCAAAAGGTCATCGACCTGCGCCGCGATTCAAAATGACATCTTTGCCTGGACCACAAGGGACCTCATGGGAGTCAATTCACGGCTATCATTGAACATAACCTCAACATTGACCCCATTACTGCGCCTATGCACAACACCCTAGGGAGATGTTACAGAGAATGACACAACCAGCACCATGTTGGGGCCAGAGACAAGTTCCCTCCCTTGTGGCCTCCGCCCTAAAGTAACCTCCGCAGCTATGCCGGAGCTTGATCCTGGGCAGGCATTAACCAATACTTACAGGCAGGGTTAAAGAATCAGAGGCCCAGCTTATTTGTGGCGTTTGAAGGCAATAGGCATCCGATGCGAAGGAAGGGAAGCTATCATGGAAGGAAGCCCGAGGCGGAAGGATGTGGGGGGGGGACAAGAGCGTTGTGCGGGAGGAAGACAGGGCAGAGGTAGCATTGCATCAGGGTTCCATAGAGACTTAGCCATATAGAAAGAGGGGGCAAACATGTTAAAAGGTCAGAGGCGGGGCGCGTCTGTCATGTATAAAAGACCCCTAGAAGGGAGGAATAAATGGTAAAGGCAAGTCTGGACTTGGGTAAACCTTTGTCCAACAATGCACCGTCCACCGAATTGAACAGACTCACGGACATGTTGGCCATCACAGGAGGCTCTAACAGCGAGCCGACACAAGAATTTTTTTTCTGTTCGGATCTACGTTTTTTTTCACTTATGGGAAACAGACTTTTGTTGTTGTTGTTTTTCTTTTTTTGTGCGGCTTTTCTTTTTCTTTTTATGCACCTTTCTGCCTTTGTTCTCTCACTTTTATCATTTTTTTAAAGGGGCAATTGCGTTCGTGCCCCTACTTTCAATTGCAATTGTAATTTTGCCCTCACTTTTTAGGGTTTACGATTTTACCCCTGTTTTTTGAAAACGAAATCGCCGTTTGCCCCTAGAATGGATGGCAGTTATATGGGTCCCACAATTGTGAGTTAAAGAATTGAAAATGAAAAGAAAAAAAATGATTTTTGATATATTAGATTACCGCTTTACCCTTGGAGGCATGAACTAACCTAAAGCTCCACCGTTCCCTATCCATTCCCCATTTCCCAATCCTAAGAGGAGAAATGACAGGCGGCAGCGGCGGAGGCTCTGGCAAGCCAGTGCGGCGAGGCAAACTCGCGGCGGCGGGGCAAGTCCTCGTGGCGAGCCGGTGGCGGTGGGAGCAGGCGAGCAGCTAGCTACAACCTGCAGGGCGAAGAGGCGGTTGGGTAAGCGGGCAAGGTGAGGCGAGCAGGCGGGCACGCCGGAGCAGCCAGTTGCAAGGCGAGCAGGTAGCGCCGGCAGCGGCGTGGCTCCGCGAGGGAAACAGGAGGCGGCGACTTCTTTGAGCCTGCATAGTGAGGCAGGACTGTAGGAGGCACCGGCGGCTCCGCGTGGCGAGCCGATGAAGGCAAGCAGACCAGCACTGTTAGTGCTCAACAACAAATTTGGAATGCTTGTTTAGCTAATTAGCTTCTTGATGAAAGCATTAATTCCAAATGCTGCTTTTACTTTGTGGTATTTTGTGATGCTTCTTTTGCATGAATACTTGTGCCATTTTGTCTTTGTCATATTATCAAGGTTGCTACAAGTTCGTCAAATATCAGTACAAAACGGGGGCAAATTTAGGCCCTGTTTAGATGGGACTAAAACTTTTAAGTCCCTATCACATCGGATGTTTAAATATTAATTATAAATATTAAACATAGACTATTAATAAAACCCATCCATAATCTTGGACTAATTCGCGAGACGAATCTATTGAGCCTAACTAATCCATGATTAGCCTATGTGATGCTACAGTAAACATTCTCTAATTATGGATTAATTAGGCTTAAAAAATTTGTCTCGTGAATTAGCTTTCATTTATGTAATTTGTTTTGTAAGTAGTCTATATTTAATACTCTAAATTAGTGTCTAAAGACAGGGACTAAAGTTAAGTCCCTGGATCCAAACACCACCTAAGCATGAGTACCGTGAGTATGTCCGACAAGTCAACCTCCAAAGGGAGGGCCACTGTGGGGGGTATGACCCCGGGTACCCACGGTGCACCGGTTGGGCCTCGATCTCCGGAGACGGCCTGGCCCATAAGCGTGCAGACGGCGTCATCAGCATGGCCCAGCCTGCGGGCATACCACCTTGTGGGACAAGGCGCGGATCGCTGCACCCTGCGAGACACCCGGAGGATATCCCTAAAGGCACGCGATATGATAGGATAGACCCTGGGAAATTTGTAACCGATCGGGACTTGCCGATCGGAAGTGATACCGTATCAATCTTGTGTGTACTAAGGTGGTGCTAGGAGGAGAGAGGAAAGAGAAAACATGGTGCAATACATTGGAAGGGTGGTGCTAGCTTAGCACTCTTTGGTACATGTTGCCTTTTCTAGCACCCGGTGCAAAGAGGAGAGAGGAGAGAGAAACGAAGATTGAGAAGAGATGTGGAGGTTGGGGGAGAGTAGGTTATTCCTTGCGGGTCCCGTTTAAGCAATGCTAGTAGATATTACACATTGGAGCAAAATAGAACAAGCAAGCTTCACCTGACGTGGCAGAGCATAGCACCACAGTGGGTGCAATACATTAAAGTTGCCCTAATATACATTACACCATACGATGCAGTGGGGGTCCAGTTCCTGCACTCCAACGTACTGGTCCTCTCTGCCACAATCGCTGATTACAAGGTGAAGAAGGTCCTCGTGGACTTGGGTAGCTCTGTGGACGTCCACTTCATGCACTCCTTCGATCAACTCCACCTCTAAGGATGCAGGCGGGTACCCGCATAGCACCGCATATAGGCCATTTTTTGTGGGTATTCGCATAACCCTGAAAAGTTTGGCCTATATGCGGGTTCGCGGATATACCCACGCTCATCCCTATCCACATCACCTATAGCCAACTCACCCTGGTGACCCAACTTCTCCAAGGCTTCAGCGGAAGCACATCGTCTACTTAGGGAGGATCGATGTCACAGTCAACTTTGTCCATGGCCCAAGGGCTCGCGGTGAGGTCGTCACTTTAGATGTGGTCGACAACACCTACAAGTACAATGTCATCTTCGGCAGGCGACCCTCAACCGCTTATGTGCTGTCCCTACCACAACTACCTCTGCATGAAAATCCTAGGATCGAAGGGCTCATCATGATCTGTGGGGACTAGACACTCACCCGGAAGATTGAATATTGGCCGTTGTTAGATCAACATCATGTACACGCCCCTCAGCAACGCAGACATAGGGAGAAAACAAGTCTACCCCTTCGCGATGGGTTCCTATAGTGAAACTAGAGGAGAAGTGAAGAGTGTCATCCTCTACGATGAGGGACCTGAGAAGGTAGTGCAGGTTGGCATGGGCTGAACCGCGCCTTCAAGTCCAAGGTCATCGACTTGCGCCGCGATCAAAATGACATCTTCGCCTGGACCACCAAGGACCTCATGGGAGTCAATCATGGCATCATTGAACATAACCTCAACATTGACCCTATTACCTGCGCCTATGCACAACACCCTAGGGAGATGTACAGAGAATGACACAACATGACCAATGTTGGGGGAGAGAAAAGTTCCCTCCCTTGTTGCCTCCGCCCTAAAGGAACCTCCGCAGCTATGCCGGAGCCTGATCCTGGGCAGGCATTACCAATACTTAACATGCAGGTTTAAGAATCAGAGGCCCAACCTTATTTGTGGCGTTGAAGGCAGTAGGGCATCGATGCGAAGGAAGGGAAGCTATCATGGAAGGAAGCTTCGAGGCGGAGGATGTAGTGGGGGAAGCAAGAGCGTTGCGCGGAGGAGACAGGGCAGAGGTAGCATTGCATCAGGGTTTCCCCATAGAGACTTAGCCATATAGAAAAAGGGGGGCAAACCATGTAAAAGGTCAAGAGGGCGGGCGCGTCTGTCATGTATAAAAGACCCTAGAGGGGAGGAATAAATGTAAGCAAGTTGGACTTGGGAAACCTTTGTTCCAACAATGGCACCGTCCACGATTGAACAGACTCACGACCATGTTGGCCATCACAGGAGGCTCTAACAGCGAGCCGGACACCAAGAAACACGCACCAACTTCGCTAGAAGAATCAACCACCTCGCATCCCCCCAATCATCCGCACCAAGTGGTCCTCGGTGCAAATTTCCTTCTCTAAGGAAGATATCCGTCTCTTCAAGTACCCTCACGCCGACGCGTTCATTACCACAATGACCATAGCAAGATCTAAGGTCCATCACATCCTAGTCGATGGTGGAAGCTCTGCTGACATTCTCCTCCTCAACGTTTTCGATGCCATGAAGATTAACCAGAGCCACCTTTAACCCTCCAAGGCCTCGTTAGTTGGGTTTGGCGATCAACAAGTTCACTCTATCGAACAAATCTCCCTACCAATCACTTTTGAAGATCACAACAACAGAAGAACGAAGGACATCAAATTCGATGTCATCGACATGGCCTTCCCTATAGCGCTATCTTCGGCAGACCGACAATCAATGTGTTCGAGGCTATTGTCCACCATGGGTACCTCCTTATATAGGGCTAGAGGTGGTACAATGGGCTAATGAATAGGAGAAAACCCCCTTGCTATGCTACAGTAGGAGTACAGGTTGCGGTAGAGGTGGCCGGGACACCAGCCACAACATCCGGTACGAATTGGCCCCAACCTATGAGCACTAGGACCAAAGAATCTTCATGGGGTGCCGAACTGGCCCACGTGCCTGGTGATGGGGGCCCCCTGGGTGACCAGAGGTGACCAGGAGCGGAGGCTGCCCTAGCGGGCCAAGAGAGACATGGACAGTGGGCTCCTAGCGCGGACACATGGGGCCGACCCGTGGGTGCTGCCTCACTTCTGCAGTAGTCGAGAGGGAGGGAGAGAGAGAGAGAGAAGTGCGATGAGGCAGGGCACTGTGCCCCGTCCCATCGGTCTTATCTCCGCTATGATAAGTAGGGATTACGTAGCTGACACAATCCTACTAGCGGCGGGTGTGACGTAAATGCGGTGGTTGGCGTCCGACGCGACGGCTTCGAGGAGAAGGCTTGGCCCGATAGGCGGGGCCTATGTTGGTCCGAGGTACCCCTGGAGGCCACCCTGGACTTAGCCGAAAATGATGGTGCTCAAGGTACGGACCTCGGGATGTTCGAGCCTGTGACCTCGGGGTCGCCCGAGCTCGGGCCCTACTTGGCTATGTGCTCGACCTCGGGGGAGAACAACATCCCGAGGTGCAGCTTGGGACTTAGCTGTTGGAAGGCTTCTATCCTAGGGGGCACCTCAGAGGATGCAGCCAAGTGGTGATGATGTGGCGGTTGGTCGCGATGGTCCGGGTCTAATCAGTCGGCCAGAGGCTTGATGCCGTCCTCGGGGATTGATGTCGGACTGACACTGGGCCAGCAAAAGTGCTGACAGGGGGGACCATGGTTCCCAGGGCGCTGACAGGTGTCATGGCATCCGGTGGCTAAAGGAACACCGAACTAGAAAAATATATGAGCTGATTAATCACCAAACTTGAAAAATATATGAGCTGATTAGCTATCAGTTTGCGAGGGGGGCGTCATAGCATCCGGTGGCAAAAGGATCATCAAACTAGAAAAATATATGAGCTGATTAATCACCGAAGTAGAAAAATATATGAGCTGATTAACTATTATGTTTCGGAGAGCAGTTGGAAAGGAATCAGGAATCAAAAGCATAGAAATTGAAACACAATAGTGGCAATTATTTTCTCCCATCGAGGGGGATCAACCACATGAGATTCCACTCTAAAAGAAAATACGTTCTTTAAGATTAAATGATGGGTTCAACTAAAAAAAAAAGCTGATTTTCAACATTAAAAAATTAAATTAAGTCTCCAAGTGCATGATTTTAAAATGATGCTAGAATTATTTTTATAAATAATGAAAAATCAGATTTTCTTTGAAAACATTATTATTATTTTATAAGCAAATTCATGCTAACAATATATGTACGTTTGATGCAATCTGCAGGGCTACAGGTCTAATGGAAGAACATCAGCTGATACAAAATCTTATGGGCAATGGAGACTCTACTACAACTATGGAATGAGTGGGAAATCCACTTGTTAGTGCTCTTGAGCTTCACACTGCAAATATTCCTTTTCTTTGCTGGCAGTCTCCGGCCGCGTAATACAAATACGTTTGTTAGGCTTTCCTTGTGGTTTGCCTATTTGGGAGCGGACTTTGTAGCTGTCTATACCCTTGGATTTCTCTCACGGCAGCAGGGGAATGATACTGGGAAGGGCACATTAAGGGAGACCCACCAATTGGCATTCTTTTGGGCACCCTTCCTCCTAGTCCATCTTGGTGGGCAGGACACCATCACTGCCTTTGCCATTGAGGACAACAATTTATGGTTGAGACATTTGTTGAATCTCACAGCCCATGTTATGCTAGCCTCATATGTCTTCTGGAAGTCAATAGGCTGGCACAATTTGCAACTTCTAATCCCAGGAATCTTTATGTTTGTTTCCGGAATAATCAAATATGGGGAAAGGACATATGCTCTCAAGTGTGGGAGCCTAAAAAACACCGAGGGACTTACTGCCCGAGGAAATGAAATCCAGCCACCTGAACGACTGAATCGGGATAACATGTACTTCGGCGTTGTTGGTTTCGCTCTGCGTTCGGCACCAGTTGTCCGTAATTTCTTTGCAGGGTGCAACATAGTACAATTTATGGCAGCCCATATAGATTATATGAGTACATTTGGTGAGCTTGATGGACGCCAGCTGTTACTGAAAATTGAGATTGGGATGATGTACGGTGACCTTTACAGTAAGGCCATGGTCCTTCGGAAAAGGATATGCCTGATATTTCGGTGCCTCTCTCAGATATCTGCTTTGGTTGCTTTTGTGCTCTTTATTGTGAGCAACAAGCAGAGATACAGTGGAGCAGACATTGCAGTCACCTATGTGCTATTTATTGGAGGATTTTTGGTTGAATTTTGTGCATTAGCAGTTGTTATTATGTCACCATGGACTTGGGGATGGTTGGAATCCCGAAAGTGCCATAAGCTCGCACACATGTGCTGGTTTCTTCTCTCCTATAATATTAGAAAGCTGGAAAAAAGAATGCTGTGGCCTAACTCTATCGGGCAGTACAATATTCTGAACTATGTAGGCCTTGACCAGTCTTGGTTTTCCAGACAAACGAAGATGTTGATCAGAATGACGGCAAAGATGATTGGAGCTGGAAAGGAAAGGCACTTGATGATTAGCAAGTTACTAGATTCCAAGAGCATCCAAGTGGACAAGGAGATCATGCAGTGTGTTACACTGTATGTTGATGGCATGCGTTCTGAATTAAATGATTTATCAGGCAGGCCATATCAGCAATGGCCTAATCTTCATCCAGTATTGGAAAAATTGCGAGCGCTGTCTCTTGATGATTTTGGATTAGTCATTGTCTTCCTGCATGCACTGACGGAGGTACACTTGCGTACATATTATGATCCTCCAGGCAACATGGATGCATTGGTTGGCGTCTGTCGTAAGCTATCCAACTACATGCTATACCTTCTGGTTACCCATCCTGAAATGCTACCGGTCACTGGCAGTGTGGAGACCACGCTGGAATTCTTCGTTAGCAAGGTTACTGAATACGGAGACAGCGGCAAGGACGCCAATCTGCGAGGAACCCGTAAGCTGCTTGAAGATCTAATGGATTTACATATTATCCAGCCAAACGAAGCTACGCTGCAGGAGATTAGAGACCTCTGGCTAAGGCTACTCTTGTATGCTGCGGGCAAGTCCCGGGGAGACACGCACGCGGCGCAGCTACCCGTAGGAGGAGAGCTGCTCACCTTCGCTTGGTTGCTCATGGCACACCTTGAAATCGGGGATCCCTGGCCTTCCAGGATTGAACTTGGTGATGCAACTGGTACCCTGGGGCCGGACATAGCCTATGTCTTCCCGAAGAAATATAGCACCTAGCGCTCTGCGGCACACCAAAGAATTTACATTTGAAATTATGTATTTGTTTTACAAGTCTTGTGTGCAAGTTATTAATTTTAGTGGTTCTCTGTCCATGGTACTTATAAAACTGTGAGTATCTTCTATTATATACTAAAAGTCCATTAAACTTCCTACAAACGCTCTCATGCCGCCATATGAGATTCCTACAAACGCTCCTAAGCCGCCACGTGGTAATCTAATAATCTGGTGGACCCAATATTATATAGAATTAGATCTATTTTTGGAAAAAAAATCCACATCCCACGTCCAGCTTGGTCTGTGCGTACGGGAGATGTACGCACGCCCTCCCATGTATCCCCTTTAATTATCTCCTATTTCCATGCTACATGATCTCTTCTATTTCCATACTATGTTAATTCCTATTTTTATGATATATTAGTCAGATGTAAATCATAATTTATAATAATAGTTTTCAAAAAAAAACTAAATCACCGTCATATACACATTAACACATATATATGTACAAACGTACGTACTCCCTCCCTCCTGTTCCACAGGAATTAGATAAGAAGTGCATTTTATTTTTATCTGTTCGTGAGTACGAGACCATCACAAATGATTTATCATGGATGGCTTCGCTTAAGCGTGTCTTAAATTGGATGTGTAGATCGGCTAAAAAAGTAATTATTTATTTATGTCACCAAGATCATTCATATAAAAATTAAAGTTCATAGATCCAATAATTTTTATAGTAATAAATGATGGTGCGTAACCATAATAAAAAATAAAAAAGAAAGAGAAGACTGAGGGGAGGGGAGCAGATGCGGTGGTACGTGTGTATTATACATACATGTGGGTCCAAGAGAAAAGAGTGATCGGATCGGTAGATTTAATCTAATGGTTAGTATTATCGGGTCCACCGTTTTAAATAAAAATAAACGGTTAGATATCTTTCTTTTTTCTTAGAATTTATCAGAGCGCCACGTGGCGGCTTATGAGCGTTTGTAGGAATCCCACGTGACGGTTTGAGAGCGTTTGTAGGAAGTTTAATGGACTTTTAGTATATAATAGAAGATACTCACAGTTTTATAAGTACCATGGACAGAGAACCACTAAAATTAATAACTTGCACACAAGACTTGTAAAACAAATACATAATTTCAAATGTAAATTCTTTGGTGTGCCGCAGAGCGCTAGGTGCTATATTTCTTCGGGAAGACATAGGCTATGTCCGGCCCCAGGGTACCAGTTGCATCACCAAGTTCAATGCTGGAAGGCCAGGGATCCCCGATTTCAAGGTGTGCCATGAGCAACCAAGCGAAGGTGAGCAGCTCTCCTCCTACGGGTAGCTGCGCCGCGTGCGTGTCTCCCCGGGACTTGCCCGCAGCATACAAGAGTAGCCTTAGCCAGAGGTCTCTAATCTCCTGCAGCGTAGCTTCGTTTGGCTGGATAATATGTAAATCCATTAGATCTTCAAGCAGCTTACGGGTTCCTCGCAGATTGGCGTCCTTGCCGCTGTCTCCGTATTCAGTAACCTTGCTAACGAAGAATTCCAGCGTGGTCTCCACACTGCCAGTGACCGGTAGCATTTCAGGATGGGTAACCAGAAGGTATAGCATGTAGTTGGATAGCTTACGACAGACGCCAACCAATGCATCCATGTTGCCTGGAGGATCATAATATGTACGCAAGTGTACCTCCGTCAGTGCATGCAGGAAGACAATGACTAATCCAAAATCATCAAGAGACAGCGCTCGCAATTTTTCCAATACTGGATGAAGATTAGGCCATTGCTGATATGGCCTGCCTGATAAATCATTTAATTCAGAACGCATGCCATCAACATACAGTGTAACACACTGCATGATCTCCTTGTCCACTTGGATGCTCTTGGAATCTAGTAACTTGCTAATCATCAAGTGCCTTTCCTTTCCAGCTCCAATCATCTTTGCCGTCATTCTGATCAACATCTTCGTTTGTCTGGAAAACCAAGACTGGTCAAGGCCTACATAGTTCAGAATATTGTACTGCCCGATAGAGTTAGGCCACAGCATTCGTTTTTCCAGCTTTCTAATATTATAGGAGAGAAGAAACCAGCACATGTGTGCGAGCTTATGGCACTTTCGGGATTCCAACCATCCCCAAGTCCATGGTGACATAATAACAACTGCTAATGCACAAAATTCAACCAAAAATCCTCCAATAAATAGCACATAGGTGACTGCAATGTCTGCTCCACTGTATCTCTGCTTGTTGCTCACAATAAAGAGCACAAAAGCAACCAAAGCAGATATCTGAGAGAGGCACCGAAATATCAGGCATATCCTTTTCCGAAGGACCATGGCCTTACTGTAAAGGTCACCGTACATCATCCCAATCTCAATTTTCAGTAACAGCTGGCGTCCATCAAGCTCACCAAATGTACTCATATAATCTATATGGGCTGCCATAAATTGTACTATGTTGCACCCTGCAAAGAAATTACGGACAACTGGTGCCGAACGCAGAGCGAAACCAACAACGCCGAAGTACATGTTATCCCGATTCAGTCGTTCAGGTGGCTGGATTTCATTTCCTCGGGCAGTAAGTCCCTCGGTGTTTTTTAGGCTCCCACACTTGAGAGCATATGTCCTTTCCCCATATTTGATTATTCCGGAAACAAACATAAAGATTCCTGGGATTAGAAGTTGCAAATTGTGCCAGCCTATTGACTTCCAGAAGACATATGAGGCTAGCATAACATGGGCTGTGAGATTCAACAAATGTCTCAACCATAAATTGTTGTCCTCAATGGCAAAGGCAGTGATGGTGTCCTGCCCACCAAGATGGACTAGGAGGAAGGGTGCCCAAAAGAATGCCAATTGGTGGAGCTGTTGCGTTAGAGATATTTAACTATTTACCACTTTTACAAGTGGCAATTAAGATTTTGCCACTATATCCATACGTCATAGTCACATGAGGATCTATATCTTATAAATTGCGAGTGGCAAATTTTTAATTGCCACATCTTAAAGTGACAAATAGTTAAATGCCCCGTTGCGTTATTTTTGTATTATTCATATGACATAACTTATAATTAAATGGTAACGACCTAATATATCTTTCGATGTAATTTACCATAAATTATTACCACGATTGATCGATTGAAAAAAATAAATAAATTACAAAAAAGTTTGAAAAAATTTAACTTAGATATGAACATACTATATTAAACAATCCGGAAGAGTAAATTTCCTGTATACCCTTGTCACCCGATCCCTTCTGTCGACGTTTGATGTCGCGGTTCTGGTATTTGCATAGTATGGGGATCGTCAGTGCTAGGATATATGCGAGACTGAGGTAAAAGAGGTGGGGACGAGGATTTTTATATAGGTTCGGGCCCCTGAAGTGTCAGGTAATAACCCTACATCCTGTTGGCCGGAGCCGGTGTTGCTCTTTATTCACCATAATCACACCAGTACAATATGTGAGGTAGCCTATCTAACTGTTGTCGACGTGGCGGTCTGAAGATCTAACTCGTAGTCGACAACAGGGTAGTCTTCCTCCTCGAGTTCGTGCCCGGCGAGATCAGAGATAACGCTTTCGTCACTCCTGACAGTATCCGGAGACACCGTAGGGGACTAGCCGTGCTTATCCTTGAAGTCGATATCCGGCGGCTTGTCTTGGCGTACGTTGGCTTGTATGTTGTGGCTTCTGTTGTTCCATATATTGTGGTGGGTGTGTTGATTGAGGTGGTCGTCTGTGTCGATTCCCCCCTCTCCTCCTAGGGGGTCTTGTGTTTATACCCATAGGTGTCCCCTTGTCCAAGTAGAACTGGGGAAACCAATATGGATACAATCCGAGTAGTCCTTGTCGTTTCCATGTAGAACTCTAGTTGTCTTTCCTTATCCGGAACTCCCTCCATATCTGAAGTCAATTTCTGTATAGGACATGGTATGTGGTGGGTCCTGCCGAGATTTAGTCAACTACTATTAGGTATGTGGTATCCATAACCCTGACAGTAGCCCCTGACTTCAATGCAAATGAACGAGTTCATATTCTCAACCGCAGACTTTGGAGGAACTGTTATCGAGCTCATGTGACCGTTTTCGGTGAGTTTAGAGATAACGTTAGACTTACTTTATCAGCCTCGTGCGGGCACCGAAAGGGTTTGTTTAAGTCAATCTCTGATGTCGACCGAGAAAGTACAGAGCGCACGACTAAGTCTCTCGTCTTGCTGTAATCGAGAATTTGGATTGAAGTCAAGAAATTTTATCTCGGCGGGTACACCATCTCTTCATTCTGTATTCCTTCTCGAGATCCAGCAACCGTTCTCGAGTCGATCGAGAAGGCGTAGAGTCTGCGACGGAGCCTTGTCGACATTTGTCGTACTCACCTTAGTCGATCTTGGTGTAGAACCATAGAGACATGGAGTCTTCGATAATGTCGAATAGAATTTTCCTGAAATCAATACTCAGAAAAGAATATTAGATAGAAATAGCCCCCGAGCGAATGCTCAAACACCGCCAGGACACCGTCGCCCGCCTTGTCGACCGACTGTACACAGCCACGGATCTGTGATTCTCGCAAAGGTACATAAATCCCTCCTCCCCATTCTCTTTCTCCCCCATGAATCGGATCAAGCATATAAACTTGCACAGTTCTGATGGTGCTTTAAACAAAAAATCTCTTCACATGATTTTATAATTGAATAGGATTTTTAAGTTTGAATGTATACACTCACTGAAATTTAAAGAAGTTTAGATTTCTTGGATACACGTGCTGTTAAGAAGTATGACTTTATACATTCTGTGTTAGTGGTATATTATGTGGTTGTATGGCTGAAGATTTCATTTTTTTTAGATAACAATAACTAAAATATTCATGCTTTTGTCTGATAGTCATTTTAAAGAACTCTCTACTGTTCATGAAAGTCATAAAAATCGGATCAAGCATATAATTAAGAATGGTCTTGTCTGATTTAAAAAATTCTATTGACTTATTTTATAATTGAACAGGATTTTATAAGTTTGAATGTACGCGCTCACTGAAATTTAAAGAAGTTTATGTTTGTTGGATACACATGCTGTTAAGAAGTATGACTTTTAATGTACACTCTGACTGATTTTAAAAGGTATAAGAACTTTTTTTTTCTTCTGACAGGGTAAGTTTGTTTGGAGAAGGGGACATTACGCGCTGCCTCCATTGATGTTGTGCTGTTCCTCCACGTTAATCGTCACCGCCGCTGCACCGCCACCATTTTATGCCAGGAGACCACCATTGCCCTGCCACCAATCCCCTCAATGAAGTCCCTCACAGCCCACGCGCCCAGTGACTCGCCGCCTTTGTCCCTCGACGCTGCCCGAGTCATCACGCCCGTCCCTTGACACTGACCTGACCTCCGCCGACTCCATCCGCGTCTGCATCGGCAGCCGCAATCTGGACACTGACGACGGTAGGAACAGGTCAGGTACTATGAACTGGCAACTGATTTCTCCTTCCCTGTTGTGATTCCAGTTTCTTCACAGTGCCGTATTTATGCATCATGTCTGGTGGATATAAAACTCAGTGCTCAGGGTTTTCCACTGACAGTAATTTTTTTCTACCACTCTGCTTATTTCCTTTCTTTACATCATGTCTCTGCTACGTTTTGCCCTATTAACTGATTGCGACTAACCCCAGTGTGCTTAGTCAATGCACGATGTATCTGTCCTATGAATGGAGTGTGCAGTGCTAGGTCTGAATTTAGCTAACGCTAACACTATGGCATTTTTGTTCACGATAGAATTTTTGTTAGTAAGATATTTTTTGCATAATATTGATGCAAAGTGAGCACTGCAGTTTGCAATTCAACAAATTAATGATTTTGTCCCTTCATTTGGTCTGCAGAATAAGGTTAATAGAATGAAGTTTGCCTCATTATCTAATTCTCCGGAAATAAAGTTCAGGATAAAAGAATTGAAATAGAAGGACACTTGCCTAATTTTCGCAGATTTAGGTGCTTAAAATATGTCTGAAATTTCTATTGATGACCAGCTGAGCTCCATTAGATGTTTCACATGGTCATTTCTGTTGAAATTGCCATTAAGTTCACCTATAAACCGTTTAGCTAAGTGCGATGGTGGCTTACACTGTAATTTCAGGTCCTATCCTTTTTAAAGCGAAAATATTTGATGGAATAAAATTGAGCTTTGGGGAGTCTTTCATGTATCAGGGATTCTTTTTTTTTGAATGTACCACTTTGAGATATTGCATTCGACCAAGTGATCCTTGTTACTGTACTTTTCCATTCATCCAATAATGTGCATCCACTACTTAATCATCTGTACATCTTGATTTATTAAAAAAAACAATGTTGTTCTTTTCCGCTTTGATAGCACTAGCACTATGATAATCACCAGATAACTCTTTTGGCCACTTATTGCTTTCTATGTGCAAATTCATCTCGGTGCCATATGAACTTTGACAATCTGCTTTTTTATGAAGGAGTACTCTACAAGGAATATTTAATCATGTGTAGATTTTGTTATTATAAAGTTTTCTACACTACTCCATTCATCCAATAATGTGCATCCCCTACTTAATCATCTGTACATTTTGATTTATTATTGTACAGTATTGGGGACATTGTAAAGTGCATTGATGTTCTTTTGCTGATGTGGATGGAAGAAATTTTATCAAATTAAGCCTGAGACCATATTCTTGTATGAGTCCATTGTACAATTGGATTGTAATCTAAGCATAGTTCTCTGATAAATTGTAAGTAATCTATGCACTATAAATTTGCAATAAAGAATGGTACAATATTCCCCAAATTTTTACATTTGGATTTGGATGTTTTGTTGCAATAAAGAATGGTACAAGTATGCGAGTGGATAGCGGATTTCATTCAGAGATATAACCAACTACCATTTGTGAACCCAACAGACAGGATGCATTAATTTTATTTTAAAAGCACATCATATGTTTATTGTGAACTTAGGTTTATTCATGATTTGTCGTTTAGGTATGGATCCAAATGATTCGATCAACGGAGGGCGGGTTCCCTTTAGAGATTTAACCAATGCCACCTCAGGTGTTGTAACTTGTCTATTATTTTGAACTTTTTGTCATGACCTCTAAATACTACAGTGACATTTATGAACTACATGTCGTGCTTGTTTGGTTTTGCAAAGATACTCCAAATCAAAGTACACCTTCTATTGATGCCCAACATAAGAAGGAAGTAACTAGCGCAAAAAAAGGTGAATACCGCGCAAATAAGAAGGTTGAGTCCAACACAGTTATTACACCGTTCGTATATACAACACCAAAACCATTATCAGAAATTGAATTGTTAGACAAGCAAAAAAAAAAAGAAGAAAAGAATGGAAAGCAGCGGGACTGGCGTAAAAGAACCGCACTGAGGAAGGAACATCGTGTATAAAGCCAAAGAAAGAAGTTGACCCCACAGGAAATAGCACTAGGAACATCGTGTATAAAGACATTCTTGATTGATGAGCAAAGGTAGGTTCTCATTATCGAAATTAATTTGAGAACATAATCTAGAGGATAGTAAATTGATGATCTTTATGTTACTCACGAACGTCCTTTTGTTTTGTACGGCACGCCGTCATCATTCAGGTGAAATATTGTGTGATTATCTTCTCTATACCATCTCGTGCTACATGCGTCCGTTTGCACCGGAATGGTAATATGACTATACGTTAACACGTCTCTCTAAATATGTACTTTTGCCATTGATATATTTTAGTAGTCATGTCATGTAGATATTAAAAGAAGACGTTAACGAGATGACCAACAATTGTTAATCTTGTTACAAATGGTGAAACTATTAAGTTAACTTCTGCTTCATATCAAACTGTTATTTGGGTTTATATTCACGCCCTCGTGCTACGTGCTCAAAGGGCAACGATCGACGTGTACCTTGTGTGACGAATAGAAAAATCAAGATTTTAAAAGTTATCAAATACATATATAATTACACCGTAGCGTTTAACACAGGCATATTACTAGTTAATTTAACATGCCTATCATATATAGCCTATTTATGTGTGTGCTATCTCAAGCTACCATGATCAGATTCGAATAAATGTAATTAACATTTCCAGGGACTACAGTCGTCCATCCACTTACTTAGTATATACTTCCTCCGTTTTTTAATAGACGACGCCGTTGACTTTTTCTTACATCTTTGACCATTCATCTTATTCAAAAATTTTATGCAAATATATAAGATATAAATCACACTTAAAGTACTATGAATGATAAAACAACTCATAACAAAATAAATTATAATTACGTAAATTTTTTGAATAAGACGAAGGGTCAAACATGTGAGAAAAAGTCAAC
>CM020189.1:14287856-14308668 GCA_009805545.1 Oryza longistaminata
CCGGGATGTTAGTTATCTGCTTCGACGCAACTGATTCTATAATCGAGAAACGCCAGTTGGGAACAACATCACACTTATATGGCTTTTTTTTTTTATCCTAAATTGCAATCAGTTTAAAATGAGACAGCTCATTGAATTGTACAAGTAGTGCATCTGACATGTTAAAGTTGGAAGTCCAATGAACCTGTATCGTAAAATCCCAACAGCATTAGATTTCTAACTTCAAACGCTGACTGATGTACTTATTTTCTACAATATTCTACATATTCCCCCCCTCATCAAACGATGTGGTTTCAATAATATTTATGTTTTCTGCAGGGCCATTTTGTAAATCGAGGCAGTCCATTAAACTTTTTTAGAACTAGTACACCTACAATTTGGCGAATCGGATTACTGGAATACGATTTCATTGAAAGCCCTACCTAACTCCAATGGTGTCTGATATAGTAACTATTTCTATCTCATTATCTCTCGGTGGAATGTTGTGGGTGTTTTTCAATATCAAATTAGAGATGAGACAGTCCATCAAATATATGTAGGAAAGCAGTAATCGAATATATATGTGGGAGTTGCGAAACTTAAGACAATGGCTTTAAGCGCCCATTTATATTTTAACTTGGCAAAGCTCCATGAGAGTTCTTTCTCATTTGTGCCAGCCTTGGCTGCTTTTTCTTGAACTTATTCTAAGCCAATACTCCTCTGAAAAAAAATAGCCAACATAGTACTCGACGAGACAAGTACCCTACAATCTTTGCAAGACATTTTTATCTAGATTTGTAATACTAAAAATATAAGTATCTCATCTATCATTATATATTAAAGTCCATTAAAAACGTCTATATAACACTCGCTAAGCCACCATGTGCATCTATAAAACGCTCTCGAGACGCACATGTCAACTCTAAAATAAAAATACGAAAAATCTGACCATGCGATTTTTTTCATTTAAATTGGTGGACTCACATTAATTTTGAGCGCGTTAGATTTATTTTACATTAAAATAAATCCCCCTCCGACGCTCCGCAATGTTAACTACTAATCCATCAATCCATCAGCAAACGTAACGTACCTACGATCCTCGTTTCCATTTTTTTTTCATTTTTCTATTTTCCAGCCATAATAATCTAAATTAGACAAATGCATGCCTAAAAAATCCATCAATCTACTAATCTATTTCTTCCTCTAGCCATCCTAATAGTCTATTAACATCATATAAATATTACCAAACATGCTATTTGACACCTAAAATTAGAGAAAATCTAAAAAGATATAAAAACATTCGTTCATCGATTTCACATTATTTTAGGTTATTAATATATATCTTTTTCTTACGTAAAAATCACAAAACTCCCCTCGCGCTCATATGTGGCGTTAAACCCATTAACATACATTATAAACTGTTTGTAAACCACTCTGTATACACTTCGTAAATAGAGTAAATAAATAAATTTAAGATAAACATCTATCATTGGTTTCGACTTAAATCGATGGGCATACCATTTAGGTTGTTATGAGATTTTTATTTTAAAAAAAGAAACAAACCTCCTTTCCTCTCTCCCCACCCAACATGTTAAAGCTTATACATTAAACATCTAACACGATTATTTTAGTCATTATATCAATCTTTTATTTTTTTTGAAAAAATAATCAATAATCTATTTAAGAAAAAACATCTCGCCCACCCTTATCCCATGTGTGTGCATCGTCATCCTTTTCTCTATTTTTAATTCTTATATAGATATGAAATTAAAATTACTTCATGGGAAAACGCACAAATGGACCTCCACATAACAGGTCTAGCTAAGCTCTCCCATGATCCTTTTCTTCTCTTTCTCATCTTACTAACATTTATGGGAACAATATAAATAAAATAATAATAATCTTTTAAATCATATATTCAACTTATGAATTTGTTTGAACTATTGTATTTTCTTAGTGAAATACTTAATATCCAATTGAGTAATATTTTAAATGCTAACATAAAAATTACATTCGGACCCACAATCCATCGTTGAGGCATCCACTTAGTAAAAAAAAAATGAAATTCATGCATTATAAATCAAAATATCAACATCTTAATTTTTTATATAAGCCTGTAGACCTATTACTTGTATCCCATTAGACACGTAACAATTTCTATCACTTTAATTAATTTTTCTCTCACATTGTATATGGGTAATTTGCCTATACAATTTGCATTTTGGGTGCTTTTTTATCAATAAAATATTTTGTAGAGATAAAATTATATATATCTATGAAGTCACTATAAATAGAAGAAAAAAATGCTTTAAAATGATAACAATTTTATGTCATAATGTCTATCCATCTAGCGTTAATTTTTATAGACACACATTTAAAAGTAAAAAAAACATGCTTCAGTTGAAACATCCAACTGATAGTACCAAACATGTGGATTGCACCAAGAAATCTTTTTTTTTTGAGGAAATGCACCAAGAAATCTTAGCAGTGAAACAACTCTGAGGTGGCATTACCAATATAGTGATGTAATTCCATATGAATTAAAAGACCATGTTCATTTATTTCTTTTGGTAAAACTTGCTATGCTACATCGTAAATTCATAATATTTACTGTAGAATAATATAGAAAGTGCATTATTATAATGACCTCTATTTTCATATTCTTACTCAATTCCAGAGAGATAATTAGAATATGAGTATGATTTTTACCCCATGTCAGGTTTGTAGGCTTAACCCACATATATTTATTACCCAAATTGCAGAGATCAAATCATTCAAAGAGTGCTTGTAGAATGGAATTCTACCAATTTATTAAAAATGGACATGATAAGAAGTTCAAAATTTATGTAAATGTTTTAAAAAAATTGTTGGGTTTTAAAAACCATTCTAAATGGAAATATTCAAATAATTTTAGCAGGACTAAGTGAACGAAATATCTAAAAATTTCGAATAGAATCTGATAAAAATTTGGACTTTTGAGCAAATTTTGGGAAAGAATATCCCCATGGGTAGTTGAAATACCCAAAAATTTTTCATAGGAACTACTCTTATGTCTCGACATAAATTATCTCATAAATTGAAAACTGTACGATTTTAAGCTAATTTTAGTTTAAAATTTATGTGCTGCAAGGGTAATTAGAAGAAAATCATAACCCACATTGAAAGCACATTAAATAAGTTAAATAATATTTATATATAGTAAAGTAATATTTTAATACAACAAGTCCATACATAGATATTCGTATAAAATTTTACACATATTTAAATTAGTTCACGCGCATGTGCGCGGGCTACCTTTCTAGTTATATACTAAAAGTCCATTAAACTTCTACAAATGCTCTCATGCCGCACATTGGACTCCTACAAACGCTCTTAAACCGCCACGTGTAATCTATATAAACTGGTGGACCCACTATTTCAGATTTTCATTTATTAGATTAACTTATTTGGTGGACCCAATAATACATGGAATTAGATCTATTTTTTGGATAAAAAAAAATCCAATCCCGCTGGTCCGTGCGTACGGGAGATTTAGAATGCACGCCCCTCCCTCCCTCTATCCCTTTAATTCTCACCTATTTCCATCGCTATATGATCTCTCTTATTCCATGCTATATAGTTGCTATTTTCATGCATATTAGTTTGATGTAAATCACTAAATCACCGTCCTATACCAACAAACGTACATACGTCTCCCTAGCTCCCTCCTGTTCCACACCCGGTGTCCGTCCTTTTATATTGATTAGTAAAAAACAGAAAACCTAAAAAAATTATAACATATAAATCAAGCTGTAATTTAAATTAGAGATAATTAAATAAATGCCATTGCAAGTGTCCAAATCAAGAAATACCATCGATAAGTGTGAGTTCCAAGAAATACCTTCGTACAAATGATTTTGTCTAAAAATAACATCGCCATTAGGGTTCCGTCCATCCCGCGCCGTTAAATACACTGTTCATAACCCAACGAGACAATAAACTCTAAAAACTATAAGATCCATTTTTAAAGGTCGGCGCTTCTAGAAAGTAAAAAAAACCAATAATAATTATGGTTGATTTTAAATCTCAATGATAATTAAGAAGAGCGGCAACGGGCGAGCCGTGGATGAGTATAGTGACAAAGTCCTGGGCGTTTTGGCAGAACTTCAAGAAAGTAAAAATTGAGAAGATGCAGTGGACGGCCATAGAGGAGTATTAAGTAGTGTTTGACGAGCTTCTAGAAATTATAAAAATAAAATCCAACAGGACAATAAACTTTAAAAACTATAAGATCCAACTTTTAAAGGTTCAAGAGAATGAATAGAAACAGTGGTAGATCGAGCAAGCAAATAAAGAAGGATATGACAGAAGTAAGAGATAGCAACTGGTGTGACTTTTAAAAACAATAAAATTAAAAACATGAGGTGATAAGGTTTGGTTTTACAATGTCTTAAACACAAAGATAACCATTTAATAAATTTTAAGTAATCATATTAAAAAATATATAATTTTATATGGACTGCTCGCGCAATTGCGTGGGCCACCCAACTAGTTTGATCTAAAAAAACCGATTGTAGGGTCTAGACCCTGGCTTCTCATTGTGCACGTGGTGCTACCATGATCCAGGGTTTACGTCGCTATAATCGTGCCACGTGGCCCTCCTCACCCTTCCACAGCTCTACTTGTTCCCAAAAGGTCTAGCAACACAGCGTTCCGGAGAAATCGTCATTGCCCTCAGCGGACAAGGGAATAACCAAGCGTTTTGATGGTTAGGTACATTTTCTATTTGTTATCATCTTGAGAAATCCGGGAATCATCAATGTGAAAAAAAAAATAAAAAAAAAAACTTTGAACAACACATCTGACATCTCCACCCTTCGCAACCAAAAAATTTTCCAGTGTACAATCCTCATTATCAAGATAAATCTAAAAATTGTTAATGAGAAAAAAAAATACAAAAAAGAAGTGGACAAACGAAAAAAAAAGAAAGGAGAGACAATCGAGCACACAGCCACACACTGAGAAAAAAAAAACGGAAAGTACCAGCTCGTCCTCTCCAACCCCGTTAGAGCTAGCTGCACCTCCCAAACTAGGCGGGCGAATCCTCCAATCCTCCTCCCCGCGCAGATCTAATCGGGTTGATTTGGAACGCCGAGGAGAGTTCGCTCCAGTGAGCTCAAAGAAAGCTCTCCCAATGCAGCTGCCCTCCTGCTTTTACATATAGATCTCAACAAAAGAAGGGAGTAGACACACAGATAGAAAGGAGATGGAACCGGGGCGCATGGAGGCCCGGCAGCGAGGGCGTGTTTGCACGACCACGGAATCAGAAGTCCGCCGGCTACGCGTGAGAGCCTTCGAGGGGACTCAAGAGAATAGGATTTTTTTTTCTTTTCTTTTTATTTATGGCTTTTTCACCTTGGTGATTTCTAGAAGAGCCTGAAGGATAGATGTACGCTGGTCGGTTGGCTATAGTAGAACTACTCCATTTATTACTACCTTTGATTTTTTTTTCTTTGCAAGATCTTCAAAAAATATTTGTAACGTTAATTCTACAGGGCTTGGAAAAAGAAATAGAGGGATAAAATGCGATATGGGTCTAATGAGCTGTTGCGTTAGAGATATTTAACTATTTGCTACTTTTATAAGTGACAATTAATAATTTGCCACTATGCCCACATGTCATAGTCACATGAGGGTCCATATGTTATAAACTGCGAGTGGCAAATTTTTAATTGCCACATCTTAAAGTGACAAATAGTTAAATGCCCCGTTGCGTTATTTTTGTATTATTCATATGACATAACTTATAATTAAATGGTAACGACCTAATATATCTTTCGATGTAATTTACCATAAATTATTACCACGATTGATCGATTGAAAAAAATAAATAAATTACAAAAAAGTTTGAAAAAATTTAACTTAGATATGAACATACTATATTAAACAATCCGGAAGAGTAAATTTCCTGTATACCCTTGTCACCCGATCCCTTCTGTCGACGTTTGATGTCGCGGTTCTGGTATTTGCATAGTATGGGGATCGTCAGTGCTAGGATATATGCGAGACTGAGGTAAAAGAGGTGGGGACGAGGATTTTTATATAGGTTCGGGCCCCTGAAGTGTCAGGTAATAACCCTACATCCTGTTGGCCGGAGCCGGTGTTGCTCTTTATTCACCATAATCACACCAGTACAATATGTGGGGTAGCCTATCTAACTGTTGTCGACGTGGCGGTCTGAAGATCTAACTCGTAGTCGACAACAGGGTAGTCTTCCTCCTCGAGTTCATGCCCGGCGAGATCAGAGATAGCGCTTTCGTCACTCCTAACAGTATCCGGAGACACCGTAGGGGACTAGCCGTGCTTATCCCTGAAGTCGATATCCGGCGGCTTGTCTTGGCGTACGTTGGCTTGTATGATGTGGCTTCTGTTGTTCCGTATATTGTGGTGGGTGTGTTGATTGAGGTGGTCGTCTGTGTCGATTCCCCCCTCTCCTCCTAGAGGGTCTTGTGTTTATACCCATAGGTGTCCCCTTGTCCAAGTAGAACTAGGGAAACCAATATGGATACAATCCGAGTAGTCCTTGTCATTTCCATGTAGAACTCTGGTTGCCTTTTCTTATCCGGAACTCTCTCCATATCTGAAGTCAGTTTCCGTATAGGACATGGTATATGGTGGGTCCTGTCGAGATTTAATCAACTACTATTAGGTATATGGTATCCAAAACCCTGACACCTTCTATACCCCTGAAATTTTAACTTGAACCCTTCCATGCCCCTACTGTTATATTTTCCTCCATTTCACTGTTAAGATTGGTTGCAAATATCTTTTAAGCCCTTGATGATTTAGGTTTGAATATAAACTTAAAAAATGATTGAAAATTTTGTTTGAGTGCACAATATGTGCATTTTATGAAACTAATGAGTCCAAATAATTAGTGCAGAAAATTTTGACATAAATTTTAAAAATAAAACAAATATAGTAAATTAGAATTTTAATTTGAAATTTTGATAGGACAATTATTTTTTTCAACAAAATTAAGTTAAGTTTTTCCGGGCAGTCCTGTAATTCTTAGACAGACCCTCTAAAGACATTTATGTAATTATTATGCCATTAAATTTTTCTAAAATACTAGGAGTCGTACGCGGACACCATGGCTTCAGTACAACCACAACCTCTTCATCCCAACCGTTCCGTTCCACTCCCCCCATCCTCTTCTTAACACTTCTTCATCCGTGTTTATCTTTTTTTCGGGGGGCAGAGTGCTTTATTAATAACTAATATGATTGCTTCATGTAACCAATTCATCCACTGATGATATACCCATATCCACTAGACAACATTACACTGATTCGTATATATTTTTCTTATACCATCAATAACAAGGTGGTCAATTTATAATATGTACAAATATTACATTTGATAATCAAGGTCGTAGTCCATTGAATATGTATAAATAGTATAATACTAGTACATATGATCCATGGAGTTGGAATCTCAAGACCACATCTCTTGAACCCCACCTATGTTTCACTTGTGATACAACATTTGGCAACTCTTTTTGAAAAAAAAAGGGTAATAACCACTAATAGAGTCACTGTAAGAATGCTTCCTTGTTCTTTAATATATTCATGTCACCTTTAGTTCAGCTGCCTCAACGGAACTGATTCTATATCGAGAACATCCCGGTTGGACAACGTCACACTAATGTGCACTTTTCCCCCATTGCATCAGTAGTGAGGCAGTTCATTGAATTTGTACAAATAGTACATCTAACATGTGAAGTTGAAAATCCAATGAATTGTATCAGTAATCCAACTGCATTGGATTTTTAACTTCACATGTGAGATGTACTATTTCTACAAATTCAATAGGTATTCTTATCAGCGATGTGCATATATTTATGTTCCAGAGCATCAGTAATGAGGCAGTCCATTAAACTTTTAGAAATAGTACATCGACATTTGCGGTTGGATTACTGATACGATTCATTGAACTCCCAACTCCATTTGTTAGATATAGTACTATTTCTATCTCATTACCTCCTCATTGATGTGTGTGTGTTCATATCATTAGTGATGAGACAGTTCATCAAATATATGTAAAAATAGTACATGGAACATGTGGAAGTTGGAACCTTAAGGGTATGTTTAGCTCGCGAAAAGAAAATTTTTGGGTATCACATCGGATGTTCGACCGGATGTTGGAAGGAATTTTCGGACACGAATGAAAAACTAATTTCAGAACTCGCCTGTAAACGGCGAGACGAATTTATTAAGCCTAATTAATCGGTCATTAGCACATGTGGGTTACTATAGCACTTATGACTAATCATGGACTAATTAGGCTCAAAAGATCCGTCTCACTATTTCCATCCATACTGTGCAATTAGTTTTTAATTTTATCTATATTTAATGTTCCATGCATATGTCCAAAGATTCGATGTAAACGTTTTTGGGAAAAAAATTTGGTAACTAAACAAGGCCTAAGACGATGGCTTAAGCCCCATTTACATTTTATGTGGCAGAGTCTCTATGAAAATGCTTCTTTACTCTTTCATATCAGCTTTAGTTCATCTACTTCGACGCAACTGATTCTATATCGAGAACAGCCCAGTGGACAACATCACACTTATGTGCTTTTTTTTTTCCTATTGCATCAGTAATGAGACAGCTCATTGAATTTGTACAACAGTACAAGTAGTGCATCTGACATGTAAAGTTGGAAGTCCAATGAACTCTATCAGTAATCCAACAGCATTAGATTTCTAACTTCACGTGACTGATGTACTATTTCTACATATTCTACATATTCTCATCAACGATGTGTATATATTTATGTTCCAGGGCATTGATAATGAGGCAGTCCATTAAACTTTTAGAAATAGTACACATACATTTGCGAATGGATTACTGATACGATTCATTGAACTCCTAACTCCATGTGTCAGATATAGTACTATTTCTATCTCATTATCTCCTCGGTGATGTGTGTGTTCATATCATTAGAGATGAGACAGTCCATCAAATATATGTAGAAACAGTAAATCGAATATATATGTGGGAGTTGGAACCTTAAGACAATGGCTTAAGCCCCATTTATATTTTACTTGGCAAAGCTCCATGAGAGTTCTTTACTCTTTTGTGCCAGCTTGGCTGCTTTTTCTTGGAACTTATTCTAAGCCAATACTCCCTCTAAAAAAAATAGAAACATAGTACTCGACAAGACAAGTACCTACAAATCTTGCAAGACATTTTTATCTAGATTTGTAATACTAAAATATAAGTATCTCATTGATCTAAAAAACCGATTGTAGGGTTTAGACCCTGGCTTCTCATTGTGCCACGTGGTGCTACTGAAAGCTTCAACTCATCATCTCCAACAAGGAAATATTCATGAAATTGCTTCTCAAGATCGGCCCATCCTCTGATAAGAATTTGATGGTAAGATGAAAACCAAGTGAAGACCGATCCATCAAAGACAATGGAAAAAAAATCTAACTTCAGGGCCTCCTCAGCCGATGCCTCCCACATTGCGCTAGGAATCGGCTGATATTCCATTGTAGATTATCATTTGCCTGAAACTTGGAGAAAACTGGAACCTTGTATTGGCTTGGAAGTGGAACTCTGTCAAACCATTCAGGATATGGTTGCCGACATGTAGATATGCTTCTTGGTCTAATCCCAAACTGCTCCTCTATTGTTTTTGCAATTCTATCGGCCAAATCATTGTTATATTGATATTCTTCACCATGCCATATTGATGAAGTTTTCTAGCGATGTTGCTGATATGGCTCCTCATGTTGATGCTCATGTGCTTGCCCCTGAGCCGATATTGCTAATGCCGATGATGATGAAGTTGTTCACCGATTGCCCCCCGAGCTGAATCTCTGAGCAATTAATTCAGCAGCTGATTCCTTGATCAAATCTTGTAATGCACTCATCAAAACTCTAGATTGATTGAACAAGGCTGACAGACAACTTCATCAACTAGTATCTTGAAGTTTTTCAATCATCGGCTGGTGGTTGAATCTTCTTGGCATTGACTTCTTCATCAGACATGTTGTTCGTCCCACCGGGCGTGCTCAAAAGAGTGTTGACGAAAAATCCACGCTCGGCCGATGGTGCCAGATGCTGTGTTGGCGGAACTAAGTCGACGAACACAACGGCCTAGGAGATCTGCTTAGCTCAGTGCAAGTCCGAAAGTTGATGAGATGAGGACGTGCCGGTCAGTTTGATCCTCAACTGATAAGATAATGAATGAAAGATCACCATGAAAGTCGCATCGGCTGACAAGCCGATGGAGTAAAAGGATCGGCTGATAAGCCGATGGAGTAATCGGCGCAATCATATCCAAATCAAAAGGGTTGGCCAATGATACAATGTCCAGGCCTGTTAACATCTTGATATCCAACAGAGTGGGAGTCATCGGACCCTGGTTAAACAAGAAGGCATTTAATGTATTGGACCAGAGGTAACTGGCGACAGTCAACATCGGCTCATTCTTCTTCAGATCGGCAATAGATAGAGCAAGACATTGGGCTATGCCGATATCTTCCCATTGAGATTGTTTGATGGCTGCGATCCTCTTATACCAAGTTCTAAATCCGCCAATCTTTGATGGCCAATATCTGAAGGTTGATTTCCATTTGGCTAAATCCACTGATTTGCTTCAAAGGGAGCCGATTTTGTCTCAGAATTGATAAACAAGATAGGATCAGGGTCCACTCATCGGTCCATGAAGAAATCGGCGTGTGTCCTTAGGGACTGAATTAAGATTTGATTTGCGAAAGTCTAGAAAAGGAGAGAGAAAACCCTAAGGGATGAATTCAAATAAAAGTTGCAGCCAAGGGAATTACCTTAGAGACTGGATCCGCAAGAGGCGTTGACTCAGGAATCGGCCACATGATGCAGAAACAGGGGATCCGCCGTCGAGTGCTGCTTCGCCGAGTTGTCGTCGGGTTGGAAGAGAAAGAAAGATTGTTGATGCTTAAGCGGTGGCTAACTGACGGCGTGAGGTTTTCGAAGGGCTAATTGCTGTTTAAAGACTTAACAGCTAAACAGAAAACCCTAGAAAAATCGGGACTTGGCAAGATCTTTGGAAATAATTCGCCGCATTACATAATGCAGCGGATTGGGCATGTTGTTAACAACGGAATTTCGCATCAGACTCGGGAAGGAAATCAAGTCGAATCAAAGATTGAAGACAAGATCGAGTCGATTTGGAGTTGTTGGCGCATCGGCCAAGTTGCGCATCGGCTGGAACAGCGCATCAGCTGGAGTCTGTATCGGCTGGAGGCTGTATCAGCCGATACGAGGAGATCAATATCAAGACTTTGCATGGGCTCGGTTTGGGCCTAGATCCAAGCAACCATGTATGCAACAAGAATATGCTCGTTTAAGGGATTGTATCTATTAATTAGGATATGTTTACGTCGGTTTGTTTTAGAGATATGGTAAGAGTCTGCCGTAGGACTTGCTCGTTTGTTTTAGCAAAGTTAGAGAGATGGAGTCGTGTCACTTATGGACACATTGTAATGTTTGGGTATAAATATTACCGGAGTCTTGTAAATTACACACGACAGTCATACTACAACTTTCGGCATCGCCACCCTTGTTCTCTTTTTCGACGAGTTTACTTCGAGTTTCGACGAAGAGGTATGCATGTTTAGATAGCCTGCGCTATCGGGCCTAACATGTCGCTTTAGGCATGTTAAAACTGATAGCGTGTCTATCTGTTATCATATACCTTGGTTAATCTAGCTTGGTAGATCAATTTGGCCATCTAACGAAGTTACTAGCGTTTTGACGAGTAGTGGCTAAAATTCCTTTACTTGTTTAGATTAACTAGGGTATCAACATCCCCAAAATTAGCTAATACCTTGATTGTCTTTGTCTAGTTATCCTTAACATCTTTGAGTTGCTACGACCTTAGCTCTGTTTTGTGATCTAGACTTAGCCTGTTTTTAGCTATACCTAAGGATAGCATCGGGGTTCAGCCGATCTTACCTAATATGCATGTTTTAGTCTTTATTTCATGTATATTTGCCATCTATATGAATAGATCAGTATATATAAATATATCAACGCTTAATCAATCTCGGTCAGATCGTCATATTTGGGATTGGTTTATATTTGGTATATTTATATAGGTTGATACTCCTTTGGTCTCCGATGGATTGCCACCAAAATCCTTGAGAACCAGTTAGTCTTGATGAGATCATCTGGATTTCTGCCCACTTCCTGAATGTAGCATATGGCATCAAATTCACAGCAGCTCCTCCATCAACCATCATCTTGGACATCAGCTCCCATTGACAAACCCATTGATATATAACGGCTTGGATGCCGATTTTCTGTCCTTCCGGCTTCTCAAAGATTGCTGTTCCGGTGACAAAACTAATCTAGCCGAGGCTTTCAACATCATCACATCGGCTTGCTAGAGGCTGACATAAAAACCATATTTACCGATGTAGATGCAGCAGCCTTTCTTAAAGCACCCTTTTTCCATCGGCCGTGGTAATCGTGCTCTTAACACGCCACTCTTGCTTAGTCTTTGTTTTCCTCAGCGATGTTAATTTCTTGTTGCACCTCCTAAAACGTTACCTGTTCTCTCAATCTTTGCACCCTTCTCTTCTGATTCTTGGTGAAAATGCCTGTGGGCACCATTGTGTTTTCCTATCTTCATCTTCACCATAATCATCATCTTGATTGCCGGCCAACCTCTGATGAACAGGCATTCTCTTCTGATTCGGCCGATTACCTCTATTATAGGACCGACTTGACTCCCTGTATCTTCACTGCACCCAGGGCAATTCTCAATCGATGGCAGCCTCATACCTTCATTCCAGCAAATCTGAAAAAACTGCATTTCCAATGAGGATCAAAACCACCATCATCTTCTTCATGATATTTCTTGCTGCTTGTCATACTTTTCTTGGTATTTGTTAATAATCTAGCCGAATTCACCTGAAAATTTCGGTTTCTTTCCCCATCGGCTCTCCTTCCAGATGTATGCACCATGTTAACAGGGAAAGATTACCATCAACCTTCATCGGCTTCTTTGAATCATCAAACTTAATCTTTCCCCTTCAATGGCCACCTGGATTTGCTGCCTGAAAGCTTTGCAATCATTGTAGAATGAGACCAGATTATGCCATTTGCAATACCTCCTTTTGCCTAGCTCTTGGCTGATGGAATCACATGACCAGCAGGAAGTTGAATTTGTTTTTCCGGAAGCAGTAAATCAAAATCTTATCAGCCTTAGTGATATCAAAATAAATCTTTCTTCTTTGAGCCAAAACTCCTCACCCATTGACATGGTATGACCTTCTTACTTCTGACCCACTCGGCTGCTGCTACTTCGGAATCATCATCTTCATCATCAGAACCATACATGTAAGGATATACATGATTGATCTTCTTGAAGTTCTTCTTGGCTTCAGCAAACTTTGCTCATGCAGAGTCACCTTTTGTGCAAGATGTGATAAGCTCTCAAAATCCTGAGATGAAAATTTCTCCTTGATTGGTGCTATCAATCCTTGAAAAGCAGATCGGCTAGCTGAGAATCTGTCAAGGACAAGCTGTAACACCTATTCTCATCTCCCTGAATCTCTGAATGTAATCCTGCACAGATTCATCATGCATTTGCTTGATTGCTGTTAAATCAGACAGTTTCATCTCATGAATTCCACTGTAAAAATAGCTATGAAACTGCTTCTCCAGATCGGCCCAATATTAACAGAATAGTATGGCAGAGAAGAGAACCATGTGAATGCCGATCCAGATAAAGACAAAGGAAACAACCTAACCCTCGAGGCGTCAACAGCTGATGCCTCACCACATTGAGCCAAGAATCGCTGACATGTTCATAAGTTGAAACATTGTCCTGCCCTGAAAATTTTGAGAAATCCGGTACCTTGTATCGTTAGGCAATGAGACCCTTTCAAACCACTCAGGGTAAGGATGCCGATACAAGTTCCCAGTATCCTTTGGTTTAAGCCCAAACTGCTCCCTCATCACATCTGCAATCATATCAGCCCACGGCCTTTGCTAGGTACCCTTGTGTCTGCTGCTGTACCGGCTCGAACTAATTAAATTGAGGAGCAAACTGAGGTTGAGGCGATCCTGCCTGCTGATACTGAACATGAGGTGACGGAGGCTGATATTGATAGTTCAAATTACCCCCTTGATAATTTGGAAGTTTGGCTGAATATTACGCACCAAATGTTCAGGAATAACCTGAGGTACAACTGATTGGTCGGCCTGTAAATTATGGACCAAGTGTTCAGGAATAACCTTGGTTCACAATATGTTGTCCTGGCCGATTGTCAGGTGTTCTCAACCTTGCCGACGCATGTTCACATTTTGCTGTAGAGTCGGCTGAACCGTCTGCTGCCTCTGTTGTGCTTGTTGAGTCGACACGGCTGTGCTGGGTCGGCTATGGGCGGATTTGGTAGAAACATTGCAGCAACTTGCTCCTGAGTCAGCCGATTGACATTTTGCCACAATGTTGTGGCTGTTCTCTGGTCAGCAATCTAGGATTAACCACCTGTCTTAATGCCGATGACGTTGCAGCTTGTGCAGTGGTTGCAACTGAAGCCGTCGCTGAACTGGCAGGTGTATTGGAAACATTCTATTAATTTGCTGTTACCAAAGGCCTGTAGTTTGGAAAAACCCACCTGGAGATATACTGGCCCGAGGCTTGGTGTTCGGCTATTGAACCATCGACAACAGTCTTCACCATGTTTGTTAAAGTATTAACCAACACTCCAGATTGATTAATCAAAGATGCTGCACAGCGTAGTCGATCATCTTGAAAGTTATTAAACTGCAATGCCTCCTGGTTGCCATCTGTACCAAGGTCTTCGACGAACCATCTTGAGGGACGTCCCTTTATCGCCTGACCCAGCTGCAGCCCTTTGTCACCTTGAGATGAACTAGAGCTAACTTCATCGGCTGCAACTACCTTCAGCTTATACTTCTGGACGATAGTTCTCTGCGGGTTTCTTGAAAAGAATTCATGAAGTGATCCTTTACTTACTCATCATCTTTCAAGTTCACCCCTTTGTTCAGCCGTGAGCCTATCCAATGTAATTGGAACAATGTTGGTAGGGTCCACTTCAGCTGATGGATTTTTGGCTCCCGTTTTGTTCACGGGAGGTTTGAAATTCCAGTGTTCCGGGCGATGGTAGTGGTTTTTCGGCCATCGAGAAGAAAGTGTTGAAAATCGTGTCCCCAGGCGTGCCAAAGACGTGTTGATGCAAAAACACGAGGCCTGGAGATTTCTTAACTCCAGTGCAGGTCCAAAAAGCTTGCCTTCTAGGTTCGTGAGCGTGCCAGTTGATTTGATCTTCCTGCAATCAAAGAAATAAAGACAAGGAAACCGCGTTTAAATCCATAAACGATAGCCGATCGGCCAGCTGCCGATGACATATCGTTTATCTGGGAGCCGATGTCATATGTGAATCGATCGGCAGTTGTGAATAGGTGACTTAAAACTAAATCTACTCGATCAGCTGTAGATGTTAGCAGTATAATCTTTATGTCGATATATACTTAAATCAGGTGATTGGGATAGATCGGTCGCCTGCCGGACATATAAATCACTTAGATCGAAATATATATTACAACGAGATTTAAACGTTTACAGCATAGCCGATCAGATAGATCTAGCGTGTACCGGCTAATACTCGCATACCACTTTATATTAAATATTAAAGCAAGTAAAACATATCAAACATAAAGTTGATACACCTAAATACAATAGGATCTTAACATAAAGGGGATCTAGTATATCGATTAAGCGATAAATCATAAGGCTAAATAGGTAAGATCGGCTGAAACCCCGACACTACTCTAATCAGCAACCAAAAACAGGCTAGAGATTATAATTCTAAGCACGACTTATGAGGTCAAACCTAACTGATGCATCCATAAGTATGAAAAAAAGACAATATCTAGACAATCAGCCGTTGGAAGTTTCATAGAGTGGTGGGATATCCTATACAATCTAAGTCAACGTCGATATTTAACCTAGTCGGCTGCCTTCTAGCGAAGATGTTAGCCGACTGAAGGTTAGATAACGATATTGCGAAGATTATATAGAATATATGATAACTCGACAACTTATATAAACAAGATTAGAGTATCATAATGATGGAAGCACTAATCCCGAGAACGCAAGCCGCCATAACAATCGTACCTCTAGTTGAAGATCGAAACCGATGAGCTCAACCCGAAAGCAGGAACTTGTCGAAACAAAACGAAAGTAAAAGGGTGGCGATGCGCCGAGATTGTTATTGAACGTGTGTTGTTTTATTACATGGGGCTCGTGGTCATGTTACCAGATTACAAAATATGTTTTGTCGGACACGACTCTTATCTCTAACAACTCTAAAATACTATAAGTCTTTGCGGCAGATTTTGCCTAAACTTATCTCTAAGGAAATTACATAATATCCTAATTAATAGATACAATTGCCTATCAGAACTCAATCCGAGTGTGGCAATCCGTGTGAAGCACATTAACTCAACCCGATGACATACACCGAGTCGCATTGCTGGAATCGGCTCAATCGGCTAACCATGTCCGACTCGAACTCTCCAATCCTGGTCGTAGCCGATTTGGACTCCAGCCGATTCTTGCTCTGTTTCCGAAACGATCTTGAACTTGGATTCCGCTTTGATCTAATCTTCATTTCCGATACTCAGATTACCAAATTTGGTCGTTAACAGCCTCAGCGTCAGCGTGTGTGTGGGTCCCCGTGCTTCGCCGTCGCCGCCTTCCATTTCTCCCGCATCGCCACCGCTGTCTCCGACCTCCTCTCCCGCCTCGCCCTACGACCTCCTCCACCCACTCGCCGGCCTGCTCAGAGAGGAAAAAGTGGGGAGAGGGTATGATGTGGCATCCTGACATGTGGGTCCACGTGGGTCCCACGCTAACTCGCCGCCACGTCGGAAAAAATCGGGTCAAAACCACCGAAGGACCTAAAGTGAAGGTTTTGTAAGTTGAGAGACGTCATATATCTGGTTTTGTGGTTGGAAGACGATTTTTATAACTCCATGACAAGTTGAGGGACCTTCGATATACTTTTTTTCCTATATATTCCATCAGAGGCAGCCCACCAGCCATCATAAGCCTATAAGAAAACGATCTTACGCAGCCCAGCCCACACTAGGCATCTAAGCCAATAAAAGAGAATCTTACTCAGCCCGTGTTGGTGGAGATCAATCCAACGTCAAAGCAAGCCCACTATTGGCTGAAACGAAAGCGCGTTGCTCCGGTTTAAATTGGCCAGGATTATATATTGTCTATTCCTGATGAGCGATCATCACGTACGATTGGTTTTTGGAAACGGAATTGCTACGTCACTTGTGGTAGAACCTGCCCACCCAGTTTAAGTTAGAGCACATATTTAAGATCCACATATATTCAATTAAAATGCATCTATATATAGGAGATTGATTTGGTTGTGTAACAAGGATATTAGAATATCCAACTAGCTGGCACAGTACAACTGCGTACGTATCATATATCAGAACAAGATCATAGATCACCTTGTAGGAACTTCATCCATTACAAAATATAACAATATAATACTAGAAATAGCGTGCCGTTGGCACGCTCTCTATGTTCCATAGCCGGTGTATGAGAATACTTAGGAACAACATATTTATAGTTCGGAAATCCCTATATAACTCTGAAATTTTAGCTAATCCCTTCTATGTCTTAATATTGCTTACTTTATTGTTACCATAAAATTTGATTTTAATCCCTTCCATGTCCCTCTCGTCAGTTGATCGTCTAATTTCTATAAAAATAACCATTTTACCCTTTGAATGAACATAGAAATTTATAAATTAAATTATTGAAAATGTAAAAGTTTGTTGCATGAGACTATATAGCTTTGAGTTTGTGTGCGATACATTATTTATAACAAAATTTAATTTCAAATAATAAACAAAAAAAATATATATTTATTTTATTTTTAAAAAGTCATAAAAATGAGGAGCATTCATACAAAGATAGATACATCGATATTTTAGACTACACATACTCATGATATTTTTTATGAATGAAGCTTCCAATAAAAATAACTACCAATATCAAATTAAATTTAATTACTACTATTTGTTTATTTTTAAAATTTATGTCAAAATTTTCTGCACTAATTATTTGGTTCATTAGTTTCATAAAATGCAATATTGTGCCTCAAACAAAATTTTCAATCATTTTTTAAGTTTATATTCAAACCTAAATCATCAAGGGCTTAAAAGACATTTGCAACCAATCTTAACAGTGAAATGAAGGAAAATTAAAGTAGGGATGGAAGTTTCAAGTTAAAATTTAGGGGTACAGAAGGATCGGTAAAAGGGTATACAGGAAATTTACTCTTCCGGATTGTTTAATATAGTATGTTCATATCTAAGATAAATTTTTTCAAACTTTTTGTAATTTATTTATTTTTTTCAATCGATCAATCGTGGTAATAATTATGGTAAATTGCATCGAAAGATATATTAGGTCGTTACCATTTAATTATAAGTTATGTCATATGAATAATACAAAATAACGCAACGGGGCATTTAACTATTTGTCACTTTAAGATGTGGCAATTAAAAATTTACCACTCGCAGTTTTATTAATTTTGCCACTCGCAGTTTATTAAAAATTTGTCACATATGGACCCTCATGTGACTATGACATGTGGGCATAGTGGCAAATTATTAATTGTCACTTGTAAAAGTAGCAAATAGTTAAATATCTCTAACGCAAACAGCTCATTAGACCCATATCGCATTTATCCCTCTATTTCTTTTCAAGCCCTGTAGAATTAACGTTACAAATATTTTTTGAAGATCTTGCAAAGAAAAAAAAAAAAAATCAAAGGTAGTAATAAATGGAGTAGTTCTAATATAGCCAACCGACCAGCGTACATCTATCCTTCAGGCTCTTCTAGAAATCACCAAGGTGAAAAAGCCATAAAAAGAAAGAGGGCTGCTAGCCCACGGGTAACCGTGAAAAACTGAAGTCACGGGACAATTTTAATGTGTGATTAATTAGCGTACACCATGCTGTAGGTATCAGGTATCAGGTACCGGGTATTAGGTATCGCAGGTACTAGGTGTCAGGTATCATAGGGTACTAGGTATCACAGGTATCGGATACCAAGTGTCACAGGTATCAGGTACCAGGTACTAGGTGCCAAGTATCACAGGTATCAGGTACCAGGTGTCATAGGTATCGGGTATCAGGTACTAGGTATCACAAGTACCAGGTGCTAGGTATCACAAGTATCGGGTACCAGGTGTCATAGGTATCAGGTATCAAGTACTAGGTATCACAAGTATTGGGTACTAGGTGTCACAGGTACTAGGTACATGCGCTGGTCCATACTGGTATCAGCTGTATCAGCATGGCGGGCGGAGAACACGAACAGCGAGCCCGCCACAGCATGGCGCTCCACATTCCGCCCGGCCGACCACCTCTTCTTGCCATCGTGGGCTAGGCCTCTCACCCACAAGACGCTGTACATGCGCGTGATGGCGTACACGTACAAACCCAAGACCCTGGTACTTGGTACGTCGTGATTTATTTTGCACATAACACTGACAAGAAAAGGATGGCGACGTTGACGAAGAGCGTCGCCTTGCTCTCATCCTTCTCACCGCTGTCTCGAGGAGCAACCGGGGATGGGTAGCTGTCGAGCATGAGCTAGTCGACGGGAGAACACCTACCACTCCTTCTCGACGACGATCGTCACTCTGGAGACGACAAGCCGACCACCTTGCTGTCGTCGAGGGAACGGTAGCCGAGGAGGGAGGGCAGGGTCGACGGCCATCGGAGGAACACGCAGCAGCCGGCCATCTTGCCGCCGGGAACTTCTCTCTTGAGCTTCTCTGCGAACGATGCACGGCTGGAATGGCGGGTGTTGGCTTGCCCAAACGTGAAGTTGTTGACCAAAGCTTTGGATAGAGAAGAGAAAAGGAATGGATAAGAACTAAACGTTATCCAGTCATTTAATTTATTCCGTGACTGTGTACGATAGATTTTCTGAAAAAGAAAAGGAAAAAAATCCTATTCTCTTGAGTCCCCTCGAAGTCTCTCACGTGTAGCCGGCGGACTTCTGATTCCGTGTCGTGCAAACGCGCCCTTGCTGCCGGGCCTCATGCGCCCCGGTTCCTGGCCCTTCCCATCTCCTTTCTATCTGTCTGTCTACTCCTTCTTTTTGTTGAGATCTATATGTAAAAGCAGGAGGGCAGCTGCATTGGGAGAGCTTTCTTTGAGCTCACTGGAGCGAACTCTCCTCGGCGTTCAAATCAACCCGATTAGATCTGCGCGGGGAGGAGGATTGGAGGATTCGCCCGCCTAGTTTGGGAGGTGAGCAAGCTCTAACGGGGTTGGAGAGGACGAGCTGGTACTTTCCGTTTTTTTTTTCTGTGTGTGTGGCTGTGTGCTCGATTTTCTCTCTTTCTTTTTTTTTTTGTTTTGTCCAACTTCTTTTTTGTACTTTTTTTCTCATTAACAATTTTTAGATTTATCTTGATCAATGAGGATTGTACACTGGAAATTTTTTGGTTTGTGAAGGGTGGAGATGTCAGATGTGTTGTCAAAGTTTTTCGTTTTTTATTGATTTTTTTCACATGATGATTCCCCGGATTTATCTCAAGATGAATAACAAATAGAAAATGTACCTAACCATCAAAACGCTTGGTTATTCTTGTCCCGCTGAGGGCAATGACGATTTCTCCGGAACGCTCTGTTTTGCTAGACCTTTTTGGGAACAAGTAGAGCTGTGGAAGGGTGAGGAGGCTACGTGGCACGATTATAGCGACGTAACCCTGGATTCATA
>CM020189.1:14308693-14324353 GCA_009805545.1 Oryza longistaminata
ATGAGCTACCATTAAATATCCATCATTAAGTAATAGTGAAACATTAGTTATCCCAATCGTGTGCTAATGTTTCTAAGCATGGCTAAGCAATTATATCTAATACATCTAGTTGAACCAATATATAATCCAACTAGTCAAATTATAACCCGAGGTAATCAAGAAATAGGGTAATCAATGCAAATTGGCCATAACAAAGTAACAGGTTCACGCCACCCAGTGACATTTGAAAATAAATGCACAGTTGAAATAAATAGAGAATTTAAATATAGGATCAACATGCTCAAAGGAATTGTGTTTGGGATCTGTGTGACTTGCGTTGCAATATTCGGTCTTCAATTAGTCTTCTTGAACACTTCCAACGCACTCGCGAACCTTTGCAACGACGGAAACGACAAGCTAACACGCAAAACGAGGAAAACACTAAGAAACTCCAAATAAAACGTACATAAAAGTAAACAAACATGTAGATCATGATTTTAGATGAATTATGAGACTTGAACGGCCTCATTCTGACTTCATATGAATTAGTTATGAATTTTACAAGATTAATTCAATTAAACCTATAAAAAGACTATTCTAAATTAATTAAATAATTTATAATGATTTATAACTGAGATAAAAGATTAAAGCAACCTCCGGAAATATTAGATTATATTTGGTAGATGATTTATATTAAAAAGAAATAATATGCCATTGAAAAGAGGAACAGATAGAAGTCTCACCGAACCAAAGCGATCGGAGAGTAAGGGATGATGACAACGTTCCACCAGCAACACACGAGGACGACAACGCTAGACAAACCACGGATTAAATTAGATGGAATTAAAACCCTAGGGATAATCTACACCGGTGAATGGCATAGGAACGGCAGTTGCCGGCGAACCACGACACGATAATGCAAACGGAGACACGGGAGAAAGAGGAGGCAACGGCGATGCTTACCAACACTTACGCAGCGACGAACAGCGAAGGAGATGGCCGGCGACGAGATCGGGACGACGGCGAGGTACGGGTCAACGACGGCGACGGCTTTCCAGCGACGAGCGGCGGAAACAGAGGGGTGGACGGGCTTCGGCTTGGCGCTGCGATGCCGACGACGGCCTCGGGGTGAACCGGCGACGACCGCAACAGCGAGGAGGCTCGGCCGGAGATCAAACCGAGGCGGCGAACTCGGCCATCACGGTGACAGCGACTTCCAGCGAGACTCGGCGGTGGGGAACCGGTGGACGGGGGTAGAGCTCGACCTTGCGGAGCCGATGGAGCTGTCGGCACAGGAGGGCGACAGCCTAGGCGACGGCGCACGGCGGCTGAAGCGGCGCCGGCGCTTGGAGAGAGAAGGAGAGCGCGGGGAGGGCGATTCCGGCGACTGCGGAGAGAGGGAGAGATGGCGGCCGAAAGAGGGGAGGGAGGGGGCTCTATATATAGCCATGGGAGCCTGGGATCGAGCCCACATCGAAGAGAAAAACTCGAGAAAGTTTAGGATCCTCGCCGGAAAAAGGAAAGATTGATCCGCGAAATTGGAAAGGATTTCCATAGAAACATTTTAGGTTTTCTTGGGGACAAGGAAGAGGAGATGAGAGGATTCCATTCCCACGACTAATTTGGAAAAAGGAGCAAACGGAGAGGCCGGATTTGGAAGGAGGAGGCGGCGGCAACTGTGCACGGGCTGGAGACAGTCGGCTCTGTCCAGGGGTTGAGAACAACACTGTAGCGAGAGAGAGGGAGCAGACTTTTTCTGCAGGCTGAGAGGAAGGGAGAGAGAAGAGGAGGGAATGGGCTGAAAAAGGCCCAAGACTAGGAAGGAAGATTTTATTGCTTTTCCAAATAAATTAACCAATGAGATGATCTTTCAATTGTAAAAATACTTCCAATGCTCAAATAATTCCAAGAAAAATCTTAAACATACTTGGACAATCAAAGTATTTACAATATTAAAACCAGGTCATTTAATGATTAATTTATTATTTAAATAATTACTGAAATGTTCTTTGTATTATTAAAATTAATAATTGAGCTCTGAAAAATCTGAGAAAATTTCAGAGAGTATAATTAATCATGGAGAATTTATAAAAATATATCCATGCTTTATATTTAAAAATTTTATTTCCATATTTAACTTCACTTGTAAATTAATGAACATATTAATAATTTATTAAATAATTTATAAATCCTGAAACAGAAATTCAGGGCTGTGACGTGCTTCTTAATTTCCGCGGTTTATTTTGTTGACCGACCGGCGATCTCATCACGAATATACATGCTACAGATATCCACAGGGATATAGCTATTCAGTATGTATGAATACGCGAAGTATTCGTAATTCACACAGTGTTGATCTACTAATTCCGTAGATACATCCGGCATGTATCTATTAAAGGTACGCGATATTTTATATACAATTTATCATACATATTTTTTCAATCTATACGATATTGTCAGATCAATAATTTATTATATTTACCTAGCGCATATCTCTCTTTTGATGGTTAATCGTGATTGGTTAATTAATTAATGTGCCAACTAAAACTTGATAATGGTGGGTTGTGAGCACATGGTTTTGATGGTCGTGCTCATGACAATTAAGGACCGATTCACGAGTTTCGGTTGTGAAACATTAACTGTGCCATCCACAAGCCAGCATGGGCAACGGCTTTACCTTTTGTGTAGCATGGTTCATTGCGGGGCACCAGACTGAGAAGTGGCGGAGATAAGCCCACGGGGGTCGCTGGGGAGTCCATGCCTTGTTTTATAAGGGGGTGATTATGATCCAGGAATGGTGCGCTGTGGTGGATTGTGTTGTACGAGGGGTACTGTCATAGCTCCTTTCCGAGGTACCATGGTGGTATTGAGGCGCATGGTGACATGTTGTGGGGCTGTGTCTTGCGGGTATAGTGGTACACCTCTGGCCAGAGTAAAACTATTCGAATAGCCGTGCCCGCGGTTATGGGCGGGTCTAACAATGTCTTTCGTGATTAGTCTCACACTTCTCACCATAATAAATGATGCTATAACTGGTAATAATTTGATTAGCTCCTGGTTTGGAATGGTACATTTCTGGTTTGGAGATAGATTTGTACAGCCGGGTATGGTTGTTCAGGATGGTTGGACCTGTGCAGCATGGGTGTGCTGTTCAGTGTTGATTAATATTGATGATTAATTACTCTACTGTTTTACTACTATTAAATGTTTGCTAAATGCTGCTTTTGCAAATGAGCCCTATATTACGTCATTCTTTGGTATCCTTGTCCACTTGCATATTTGCTGTGTGGCTTGCTGAGTATGTCATAGAATCACCTTGCAATAATCAATCAACCTCAGTTGAAGAAAAATGATCCAAAAGAAGAAGACGTTTGGCTTATACCCCAGTTGAGCTGCATGTGGGAGTGGAGTGAAGCCATCGCTAGACCGTTAATTCCGCTGCTGTTTTCTTTTCTTTTGTAAGTATGTAATGTTATTATTATGATGGATTTGTATATTAAATTGTCAGTTTGTGTACCTCGGCTGATTCCTGGACGAGGGTTTTATGCACAAATAAGTTCGGAAATTACTAGTGAATTTTCGGGTGTGACAAGCACCAACCAAACATACGATTAGTAGGAAACCGAGATAATACCGACGTACTTAGGAATAGAACTAAGGTTAGAACGGTAAACCTGGTTGTTGTAGTAGTTGAATTTTGGCATGTAGTCGGCACGACCCGAATGCTCATATCCGACAATATTGAACCGTTATCCTTCATGGCGACGATATCTTGGAGCATGATCGATCTCGCCAGATCGAATAGTTGATGACGATTATTCCAGTCTCGTCGGGAGAGATGTATTCTGGCCGGGTGGATCTCCTCACAGCCGAAGTCGTCGAGTAGCTTGTTATCGGAGAATCTATCTCTTAGACCCATCTCGTCGAAATCCTGAAGCACCAAAATCCCCCTACCTGGCGCGCCACTGTCGACGTTTGATGTCGCGGTTCTGGTATTTGCATAGTATGGGGATCGTCGGTGCTAGGATATATGCGAGACTGAGGTAAAAGAGATGAGGACGAGGATTTTTATACAGGTTCGGGCCCCTGAAGTGTCAGGTAATAACCCTACATCCTGTTGGCCGGAGCCGGTGTTGCTCTTTATTCACCATAATCACACCAGTACAATATGTGGGGTAGCCTATCTAACTGTTGTCGACGTGGCGGTCTGAAGATCTAACTCGTAGTCGACAACAGGGTAGTCTTCCTCCTCGAGTTCATGCCCGGCGAGATCAGAGATAGCGCTTTCGTCACTCCTAACAGTATCCGGAGACACCGTAGGGGACTAGCCGTGCTTATCCCTGAAGTCGATATCCGGCGGCTTGTCTTGGCGTACGTTGGCTTGTATGATGTGGCTTCTGTTGTTCCGTATATTGTGGTGGGTGTGTTGATTGAGGTGGTCGTCTGTGTCGATTCCCCCCTCTCCTCCTAGGGGGTCTTGTGTTTATACCCATAGGTGTCCCCTTGTCCAAGTAGAACTAGGGAAACCAATATGGATACAATCCGAGTAGTCCTTGTCATTTCCATGTAGAACTCTGGTTGCCTTTTCTTATCCGGAACTCTCTCCATATCTGAAGTCAGTTTCCGTATAGGACATGGTATATGGTGGGTCCTGTCGAGATTTAATCAACTACTATTAGGTATATGGTATCCAAAACCCTGACACCTTCTATACCCCTGAAATTTTAACTTGAACCCTTCCATGCCCCTACTGTTATATTTTCCTCCATTTCACTGTTAAGATTGGTTGCAAATATCTTTTAAGCCCTTGATGATTTAGGTTTGAATATAAACTTAAAAAATGATTGAAAATTTTGTTTGAGTGCACAATATGTGCATTTTATGAAACTAATGAGTCCAAATAATTAGTGCAGAAAATTTTGACATAAATTTTAAAAATAAAACAAATATATAGGTATATTAGAATTTTAATTTGGAATTTTGATAGGACATTATTTTTTTATTGGAGCATTCATAAAAAAAATATCATGAGTATTGGTAGTCCTATCTTTGTATGAATGCTCCTCATTTTTTATGACTTTTTAAAAATAAAATAGATACATATTTTTTTCTATTTGATTATTTGAAATTAAATTTTGTTATAAATAATGTTCGCACCCACACTCAAAGCTATAATAGTCTCATGCAACAAACTTTTACATTTTCAATAATATAATTCATAAATTTCTATGTTCATTCAAAGAGTAAAATGGTCATTTTTATAGAAATTAGACGATCAACTGACGAGAGGGACATGGAAGGGATTAAAATCAAATTTTAATGGTATACAATAAAGTAAGCAATATTAAGAGATATAGAAGGGATTAGCTAAAATTTCAGAGTTATATAAGGGATTTCCGGAACTATAAATATGTTGTTCCTAAGTATTCTACATACACCGGCTATGGAACATAGAGAGCGTGCCAACTGGCACGCTATTTTCTAGTATTATATTGTTATATTTTGTAATGGATGAAGTTCCTACAAGGTGATCTATGATCTTGTTCTGATATATGATACGTACGCAGTTGTACTGTGCCAGCTAGTTGGATATTCTAATATCCTTGTTACACAACCAAATCAATCTCCTATATATAGATGCATTTTAATTGAATATATGTGGATCTTAAATATGTGCTCTAACTTAAACTGGGTGGGCAGGTTCTACCACAAGTGACGTAGCAATTCCGTTTCCAAAAACCAATCGTACGTGATGATCGCTCATCAGGAATAGAAATATATAATCCTGGGCCAATTTAAACCGGAGCAACCGCGCTTCGTTTCAGCCAATAGTGGGCTTGCTTTGACGTTGGATTGATCTCCACCAACACGGGCTGAGTAAGATTCTCTTTTATTGGCTTACGATGCCTAGTGTGGGCTGGGCTGCGTAAGATCGTTTTCTTATAGGCTTATGATGGCTGGTGGGCTGCCTCTGATGGAATATATAGGAAAAAAAGTATATCGAAGGTCCCTCAACTTGTCATGGAGTTATAAAATCGTCTTCCAACCACAAAACCAGATATATGACGTCTCTCAACTTACAAAACCATTCACTTTAGGTCCTTCGGTGGTTTTGACCCGATTTTTTCCGACGTGGCGGCTGAGTTAGCGTGGGACCCACGTGGACCCCACATGTCAGGATGCCACATCATCACCCTCTCTCCCACTTTTCTCCTCTCTGAGCAGGCCGGCGAGTGGGTAGGGAGGAGGTCGCTAGGGCGAGGCGGGAGAGGAGGTCCGGAGACAGCGGTGGCGATGCGGGAGAAAGTGGAAGGCGGCGACGGCGGAAGCACGGGGACCTCACAGCACACGCTGACGCTGACGGCTTGTTAACGACCAAATTTGGTAATCTGAGTATCGGAAATGAAGATTAGATCAAAGCGGAATCCAAGTTCAAGATCGTTTCGGAAACAGAGCAAGAATCGGCTGGAGTCCAAATCGGCTACGACCAGGATTGGTAGAGTTCGAGTCGGACATGGTTAGCCGATTGAGCCGATTCCAGCAATGCGACTCGGTGTATGTCATCGGGTTGAGTTAATGTGCTTCACACGGATTGCCACACTCGGATTGAGTCCTGATAGGCAATTGTATCTATTAATTAGGATATTTTATGTAATTTCCTTAGAGATAAGTTTAGGCAAAAGTCTGCCGCAAAGACTTATGGTATTTTAGAGTTCGTTAGAGTTAAGAGTCGTGTCCGACAAGAACATATTTTGTAATCTCGGGTATACATAGACCACGAGCCCCATGTAATAAAACAACACACGTTCAATAACAATCTCGGCGCATCGCAACCCTTTTACTTTCGTTTTGTTTCGACAAGTTCCTGCTTTCGAGTTGAGCTGCATCGGTTTCGATCTTCAACTAGAGGTACGACTTGTTATGGCGGCTTGCGTTCTCGGGATTAGTGCTTCCATCATTATGATACTCTAATCTTGTTTATATAAGTTGTCGAGTTATCATATATTCTATATAATCTTCAGCAATATCGTTATCTAACCTTCAGTCGGCTAACATCTATCGCTAGAAGGCAGCCGACTAGGTTAAATATCGACGTTGACTTAGATTGTATAGGATATCCACCACTCTATGAAACTTCCAACGGCTTGATTGTCTAGATATTGCCTTTCTTTTCATACTTATGGATGCATCAGTTAGGTTTGACCTCATAAGTCGTGCTTAGAATTATAATCTCTAGCCTGTTTTTGGTTGCTGATTAGAGTAGTGTCGGGGTTTCAGCCGATCTTACCTGATTTAGCCTTATGATTTATACGCTTAATCGATATACTAGATCCACCCTTTATGTTAAGATCCTATTGTATTTAGGTGTATCAAGCTTTATGTTTGATATGTTTTACTTGCTTTAATATCTTAATATAAAGTGGTATCGGAGTATTAGCCGGTACACGCTAGATCTATCTGATCGGCTATGCTGTAAACGTTTATAATCTCGTTGTTAATATATATTTCGATCTAAGTGATTTATACTGTCTCGGCATGGCGACCGATCCATCCCAATCACCTGATTTAAGTATATATCGACATAAAGATTATATACTGCTAACATCTACAGCCGATCGAGTAGATTTAGTTTTAAGTCACCTATTCACAACTGCCGATCGATTCACATATGACATCGGCTCCCAGATAAACGATATGTCATCGGCAGCTGGCCGATCGGCTATCGTTTATAGATTTAACTGCGGTTTCCTTGTCTTTATTTCTTGTTGATTGCAGGATCAAATCAACTGGCACGCTCACGAACCTAGAAGGCAAGCTTTTTGGACCTGCACTGGAGTTAAGAAAATCTCCTAGGCCTCGTGTTTTTGCATCAACACGCTTTTGGCACGCCTGGTGGGACACGTGTTTTCAACGACTTCTTCACGATGGCCGAAAAACCACCACCATCGCCGGGAACAAGAATCAAACCTCCCGTGAACAAAACGGGAGCCAAAAATCCATCAGCTGAAGTGGACCCTACCAACATTGTTCCAATTACATTGGATAGGCTCACGGCTGAACAAAGGGGTGAACTTGAACAGATGATGAGCAACGTAAAGGATCAATTCATGAATTCTTTTCAAGAAACCCGCAGAGGAACTATCGTCCAGAAGTATAAGCTGAAGGTAGTTGCAGCCGATGAAGTTAGCTCTAGTTCATCTCAAGGTGACAAAGGTGCTGCAGCTGGGTCAGGCGATAAAGGTGACGTCCCTCAAGATGGTTCTGTCGAAGACCTTGGTACAGATGGCAACCAGGAGCCATTGCAGTTTAATAACTTTCAAGATCGGATTGACTACGCTGTGCAGCATGCTTTGATTAATCAATCTGGAGTGTTGGTTAATACTTTAACAAACATGGTGAAGACTGTTGTCGATGGTTCAATAGCCGAACACCAAGCCTTGGGGCCAGTATATCTACCAGGTGGTGTTTTTCCAAACTACAGGCCTTTGGTAACAGCAAATTAATAGAATGTTTCCAATACACCGCCAGTTCAGCCGACGGCTTCAGTTGCAACTACTGCACAAGCTGCAACGTCATCGGCATTAAGACAGGTGGTTAATCCTAGATTGCTGACCAGAGAACAGCCACAACATGCTGGGCAAAATGTCAATCGGCTGACTCAGGAGCAAGTTGCTGCAATGTTTCTACCAAATCCGCCAAAAGCCGACCCAGCACAGCCGTTGCCGACTCAACAAGCACAACAGAGGCAGCAGACGGTTCAGCCGACTCTACAGCAAAATGTGAAACATGCGTCGGCAAGGTTGAGAACACCTGACAATCGGCCAGGACAACATATTGTGAACCAAGTTATTCCTGAACACTTGGTCCATAATTTACAGGCCGACCAATCAGTTGTACCTCAGGTTATTCCTGAACATTTGGTGCGTAATATTCAGCCAAACTTCCAGAATTATCAAGGGGGTAATTTGAACTATCAATATCAGCCTCCGTCACCTCATGTTCAGTATCAGCAGGCAGGATCGCCTCAGCCTCAGTTTGCTCCTCAATTTAATTAGTTCGAGCCAGTACAGCAGCAGACACAAGGGGTACCTCAGCAAAGGCCGTGGGCTGATATGATTGCAGATGTGATGAGGGAGCAGTTTGGGCTTAAACCAAAGGATACTGGGAACTTGTATCGGCATCCTTACCCTGAGTGGTTTGAAAGAGTCTCATTGCCTAACCGATACAAGGTACCGGATTTCTCAAAATTCTCAGGGCAGGACAATGTTTCAACTTATGAACATGTCAGCTGATTCTTGGCTCAATGTGGTGAGGCATCAGCTGTTGACGCCTCGAGGGTTAGGTTGTTTCCTTTGTCTTTATCTGGATCGGCATTCACATGGTTCTCTTCTCTGCCATACTATTCTGTTAATAGTTGGGCCGATCTGGAGAAGCAGTTTCATAGCTATTTTTACAGTGGAATTCATGAGATGAAACTGTCTGATTTAACAGCAATCAAGCAAATGCATGATGAATCTGTGCAGGATTACATTCAAAGATTCAGGGAGATGATGAATAGGTGTTACAGCTTGTCCTTGACAGATTCTCAGCTAGCCGATCTGGCTTTTCAAGGATTGATAGCACCAATCAAGGAGAAATTTTCATCTCAGGATTTTGAGAGCTTATCACATCTTGCACAAAAGGTGACTCTGCATGAGCAAAGATTTGCTGAAGCCAAGAAGAACTTCAAGAAGATCAATCATGTATATCCTTACATGTATGGTTCTGATGATGAAGATGATGATTCCGAAGTAGCAGCAGCCGAGTGGGTCAGAAGTAAGAAGGTCATACCATGTCAATGGGTGAGGAGTTTTGGCTCCAAAGAAGAAAGATTTGATTTTGATATCACTAAGGCTGATAAGATTTTCGATTTACTGCTTCCGGAAAAACAAATTCAACTTCCTGCTGGTCATGTGATTCCATCAGCCGAAGAGCTAGGCAAAAGGAGGTATTGCAAATGGCATAATTCTGGTTCTCATTCTACCAATGATTGCAAAGCTTTCAGGCAGCAAATCCAGGTGGCCATTGAAGGGGGAAAGATTAAGTTTGATGATTCAAAGAAGCCGATGAAGGTTGATGGTAATCTTTTCCCTGTTAACATGGTGCATACATCTGGAAGGAGAGCCGATGGGGGAAAGAACCGAAATTTTCAGATGAATTCGGCTAGGATTATTAACAAATACCAAAGAAAGTATGACAAGCAGCAAGAAAAATATCATGAAGAAGATGATGGTGGTTTTGATCCTCATTGGGAATGCAAGTTTTTTAGATTTGCTGGAATGAAGGTATGAGGCTGCCATCGATTGAGAATTGCCCTGGGTGCAGTGAAGATACATGGAGTTCAAGCCGGTCCTATAATAGAGGTAATCGGCCGAATCAGAAGAGAATGCCTGTTCATCAGAGGTTGGGCCCGGCAAATCAAGATGATGATTATGGTGAAGATGAAGATAGGAAAACACAATGGTGCCCTACAGGCATTTTCACCAAGAATCAGAAGAGAAGGGTGCAAAGATTGAGGAACAGGTAACATTTCAGGAGGTGCAACAAGAAATTAACCATCGGCTGAGGAAAACAAAGACTAAGCAAGAGTGGCGTGTTAAGAGCACGATTACCACGGTCGATGGAAAAAGGGTGCTTAAAGAAAAGGCTGCTGCATCTACATCGGTAAATATGGTTTTTATGCTACCAGCCGAATTTGAAGCTAGGCAAGCCGATGTTGATGATGTTGAAGAGGCCTCGGCTAGATTAGTTTTGTCACCGGAACAGGCAATCTTTGAGAAGCCGGAAGGGATAGAAAATCGGCATCTCAAGCCGTTATATATCAATGGGTTTGTCAATGGGGAGCTGATGTCCAAGATGATGGTTGATGGAGGAGCTGCTGTGAATTTGATGCCATATGCTACATTCAGGAAGTTGGGCAGAAATCCAGATGATCTCATCAAGACTAACATGGTTCTCAAGGATTTTGGTGGCAATCCATCGGAGACCAAAGGAGTATCAACCTATATAAATATACCAAATAATAACCAATCCCCAAATATGACGATCTGACCGAGATTGATTAAGGCTTGATATATTTATATATACTGATCTATTCATATAGATGGCAAATATACATGAAATAAAGACTAAAACATGCATATTAGGTAAGATCGGCTGAAACCCCGATGCTATCCTTAGTTATAGCTAAAAACAGGCTAAGTCTAGATCACAAAACAGAGCTAAGGTCGATGCAACTCAAAGATGTTAAGGATAACTAGAACAAAGACAATCAAGGTATTAGCTAATTTTGGGGATGTTGGATACCCTAGTTAATCTAACAAAGTAAAGGAATTTTAGCCACTACTCGTCAAAACGCTAGTAACTTCGTTAGATGGCCAAATTGATCTACCAAGCTAGATTAACCAAGGTATATGATAACAGATAGACACGCTATCGGTTTTAACATGCCTAAGGCGACATGTTAGGCCCGATAGCGCAGTCTATCTAAACATGCATACCTCTTCGTCGAAACTCGAAGTAAACTCGTCGTAAAAGAGAACAAGGGTGGCGATGCACCGAAAGTTGTAGTATTGACTGTCGTGTGTAATTTACAAGACCTCGGGTAATATTTATACCCAAACATTACAATGTGTCCATAAGTGACATGACTCCATCTCTCTAACTTTGCTAAAACAAACGAGCAAGTCCCTACGGCAGACTCTTACCATATCTCTAAAACAAACCGACGTAGACATATCCTAATTAATAGATACAATCGCCTTAAACGAGCATATCTCTTGTTGGCAATACGTGGTTGCTTGGATCTAGGCCCAAACCGAGCCCATGCAAAGTCTTGATATTGATCTCCTCGTATCGGCCGATATCAGCCTCCAGCCGATACAGACTCCAGCTGATGCGCTGTTCCAGCCGATGCGCAACTTGGCCGATGCGCCAACAACTCCCGAATCCGACTCGATCTTGTCTTTAATCTTTGATTCGAACTTGATTTCCTTCCCGAGTCTGATGCGAAATTCCGTTGTTAACACATGCCCCCAATTCCGCTGCATTATGTAATGCGGCGGAATTATTTCCAAAGATCTTGCCAAGTCCCGTTTTTTCTAGGGTTTTCTGTTTTAGTTGTTAAGTCTTTAAACAGCAATTAGTCCTTCGAAAACCTCATGCCGTCAGTTAGCCACCGCTTAAGCATCAACAATCTTTCTTTCTCTTCCAACCCCGATGACAACTCCGGCGAAGCAGCACTCGACGGCGGATCCCCTGTTTCTGCATCATGTGGCCGATTCCTGAGTCAACGCCTCTTGCGGATCCAGTCTCTAAGGTAATTCCCCTTGGCTTGCAACTTTTATTTGAATTCATCCCTTAGGGTTTTCTCTTCTCCTTTCCAGACTTTCACAAATCAAATCTTAATTCCAGTCCCTAAGGACACACGCCGATTTCTTCATGGACCGATGAGTGACCCTGATCCTATCTTGTTTATCAATTCTGAGACAAATCGGCTCCCTTTGAAGCAAAATCAGTCGGATTTAGCCAAATGGAAATCAACCTTCAGATCTTGGCCATCAAAGATTGGCGGATTTAGAACTTGGTATAAGAGGATCGCAGCCATCAAACAATCTCAATGGGAAGATATCGGCATAGCCCAATGTCTTGCTCTGTCTATTGCCGATCTGAAGAAGAATGAGCCGATGTTGACTGTCGCCAGTTACCTCTGGTCCAATACATTAAATGCCTTCTTGTTTAACCAGGGTCCGATGACTCCCACTCTGTTGGATATCAAGATGTTAACAGGCCTGGACATTGTATCATCGGCCAACCCTTTTGATTTGGATATCGATTGCGCCGATTACTCCATCGGCTTATCAGCCGATCTGCTTTTTACTCCATCGGCTTGTCAGCCGATCGACTTCATGGTGATCTTCACTTCATATATCTTATCAGTTGCAGGATCAAACTGACCGGCACGTCCTCATCTCATCAACTTTCGGACTTGCACTGGAGCTAAGCAGATCTCCTAGGCCGTTGTGTTCGTCGACTTAGTTCGGGCCAACACAGCATCTGGCACCATCGGCCGAGCGCGGATTTTTCGTCAACACTCTTTTGGCACGCCCGGTGGGATGAACAACATGTCTGATGAAGAAGTCAATGCCAAGAAGATTCAACCACCCAAGCCGATGATTGAAACACTTCAAGATACAGTTGATGAAGTTGTCTGTCATGCCTTGTTCAATCAATCTAGAGTTTTGATGAGTGCATTACAAGATTTGATCAAGGAATCAAGCTGCTGAATTAATTGCTCAGAGAATTCAGCTCGGGGGGCAAATCGGTGAACAACTTCATCATCATCGGCATTAGCAATATCGGCTCAGGGGGCAAGCACATGAGCATCAACATGAAGAGCCATATCAGCAACATCGGCTGGAAGAACTTCATCAATATGGGCATGGTGAAGAATATCAATATAACAATGATTTGGCCGATAGAATTGCAAAAACAATAGAGGAGCAGTTTGGGATTAGACCGAAGAAGCATATCTACATGTATCGGCAACCATATCCTGAATGGTTTGACAGAGTTCCACTTCCAAGCCAATACAAGGTTCCAGTTTTCTCCAAGTTTTCAGGGCAAATGATACATCTACAATGGAATATATCAGCCGATTCCTAGCGCAATGTGGGGAGGCATCGGCTGAGGAGGCCCTGAAAGTTAGATTTTTTTTTCCATTGTCTTTGACTGGATCGGTCTTCACTTGGTTTTCATCTTTACCATCAAATTCTATCAGAGGATGGGCCGATCTTGAGAAGCAATTTCATGAATATTTCCTTGTTGGAGATGATGAGTTGAAGCTTTCAGACTTATTATCGGTTGAGCAGCAAGAGGGAGAATCGGCTATGGAATATATTCAAAGATTTCATAATGTCCGCAGCCGATGCTACAGTTTGAACCTAAGTGATGAGCAGCTAGCAAATCTGCATTCCAAGGGTTGTCAGCAGCTATCAAGGACAAATTCTTTTGCCACGAGTTTGACAGCCTGGCTCATCTAATGCAGACAGTATCGGCTCATAAAAGCCGATTGCAAGAAGCAAAGGAGGATCAATTTTGGAGTTATCAAAATCAGACAAAAGATAATTTTGAAGCATGAGTTCTCATACTCCAAAATTGGGGGGCATATGTTAACAGTGAAATTTGGGAAGCACCGAGGTCATCATCGGCCTAAAATCAATATCGGCTTTAGAGTTCTGTGATCGGCCGATGGGTGTCCTCAAGTCGCTAGAAGCCATATTCTTACTAGATTCGGTTAAGGAAACTAATCAATTAAAGGAAGCTTATCCAGAAGAGACCGGATTCAAGAAGGATGCGGCATATGGCAGTTTATCTATTAATTAGGAAGAGTCTGTTAGTTTTTTTTATCTTTAGGAAAGTGTATTTAGTGTTCGACAAGGACTTTATGTTTTCGTTTTATCTTTAGGAAAGTTTCTTTCTTGTCCAACAAGGACTAGTATCTACCCATGGGTATAAATATGTACACCCAGGGTCATTGTAATTCATCTCTCAGATCAATACAACTACTCTCGGCGCATCGCCACCCTTTTTCTCGAGGTTTTTATTTATCACGGCGGAACTTGGCCCCTGACGTGGGCCTGCATTGGTTTTCGATCTCCGGCGAAGGGGTAAGTCCTACGTTCCGCCGGCCATGGCAATTGTATCGGCTACATTGGCGTCGTTCAGGGCTGCATCGCTTCGACCTCTTGGATTGCTCTGGTTCGGTTGATATATATATTTGCCTACCTATTTATCATATATCTTAGTTAATCTAGTTTGGTAGCTCGATTTACTTGTATCGGCTGGGATTCGCTTTAGGGTTTTTGCCGGTATCGGCTAAATCGTCTTACCAGATTAGATTAGCTAAGTTATCCACTACTCTTAGAATCAGTCAAAGGCTTGATTATTTAGACTTTATGTTTCTTTGCATACTCCGAGTTGCATCGATCTTAATCGTGCTTAGAACCGTAAAAACTAACCTGCCTTTGATTGAGAATAAGGGTTGCATCGGGGTTTCAGCCGATGGTTTATTTGGACATTGCATCGGCTTATAAGGATTACATACAAGTTGGATTTACCCGATCACAACAAAAATTTCACTGTTTATCTAATCATGTGGATTCTATGACATCGGACCACCAGCCGATATATGCTTTAATCTTCGGACCAGTGCTTATATTATCATATTATTGTTAGCCGATTGATTTTTATCGGATTATATTGTTATTTGGTTACATTATTATCAGCCGATTGTCTCTATATTGTTATTTGCTCTAGTGTTAAAATCTACATTGGATATATAGCCGATAGTACAAAACCCTATCGCTACCGGCTGGCATCGGAATCGACATCGGCTGGAATTACTCCATCAGCTTATCAACTTTTGGAGCTTAGCAGATCTCCCAGGCCGTTGTGTTCGTCGACTTAGTTCGTGCCAACACAATATCTGGCACCATCGGCCGAGCGCGAATTTTTTCGTCAACCATATAAGAGAAACATTAATTAGAAAGTACAAAGGAATTGTATCATATGTATATATTTATATATGGATATACATTTACTTAGTTATGTGCAAATATATATTTTGGTTTTATATATATA